>OU343224.1:93542585-93800964 GCA_910596185.1 Chrysanthemum makinoi
TTATCGATCCGCCATGTCTAAAAACAAAAGGATTGGCTAATCCGAGAGCAAGCGGCTCTTGGTAAAGATATCTCAAATCCGTTGACGGTTTGCAATTTGCCCAAAATTGTATGGTATTCAACTCACCATATCTTTAATTAGTGAAGAGTTGGCTAGCCCGCAAGTTTATGGCTTGTGGTAAAGGCAGTGGAAAAACCATAATTGGTAATCAATTCACCAAAGATAGTATGTACTATCTAAGAGTTGGCTAGTCCAGAAGCAAACGGCTTCTGGTAAAGACAAATCAAATCCGTTGGAAGCTGGTGATTTGCTCAAAATCATTTGGTTATCAGTGTACCAAGGTTCTTACTTGAACTGAAACATTTGGCTACTCCAGAAGTAATGGCTTTTGGTAAAGAGACTCAAATCCATTAAGTTTTCTCAAAAGATTGCTAGGGACTAGCAATAGTTTAGTGTGGGGGATTGATGAGTGTGTAAATACTCATCATTTTTGGTTAAATCTGAACTGCAAAACATTTAAAAATGCTCAGAAATGCATCAAAATCTGAAAATATCTCAAAATTGCATTTTATATGTTTTAGATGCAAAATGTTTAAAATCGGATGAAAAATGAGCTAAGTTTGCATAATTGGCGGTTTCAGGTCCCCAAGTTTCAAAAGTTGTCGAAATAGTCCCGAGCACTTATTTCAAAAGAAAAGTCACCAAAGGTCCTTTTAAAATCATAACTTGTCATAATTAGTCCTTTGGTGAAAAATGTCAAAAGTTTTGAGAAATTACAAGTTTGGTCCTTCAAGTTTCAAATTTGGCAAAAATAGTCCTTGGAAGTTTGAAAATGTCTATTATGGTCCTTGTACTATGGAAACTTGTCATTTTTGGTCCCTTGAAACAACTTTGGAAATATGGCAGCTTTGGTCCTCAAGAATCGAAATTGCAAATTTGGTCCTTGTTATTAATAACCAAATACCTTTGGACCTTGACCCTTTCCTTTTGACCCTGCCATATCCTTTGGACCCCTGTTTGACCCCTCCTATTAATAAACCCGGTCAAACCCAAGTCAAACCCACTCACCCCTTTTCCCTCCTTTTCCCATCTTCTTCCACCCACCTGCCAAATCCGGACCCTTCACCTCACCTCCAGCTCACATATCCCACACCTTATCCCTCCACCTCAACAACCATCCAAGAAACATTAAATGCTTCTTCAACCTAACACTCAAACCCTCCCACTGGCTAAAACCATTTTGGCGCCAAAAGTGATCAAACGGCCAATATCTTCTCAAGACATCCAATGGTCTCAAATGCAAGTGGGAATTGCTCTGATAGGAGAGAGATGCGATTTTGGTGTATAAAAAGGAAGAAAGAGAAGCTAGGAGAGTAGTACTTAGTTTTACAATTTCATATATATCGTTTTTATTACCAATGTATTAAATCAACTCTAAAATTGTTGTTTCTAGTTTCTATGCACTGAACTTAAGTCACTTAATCATTTGTAATCCATTTTGAGTTCTAATCAAAAGTTTATCCAAGTCTTTTGTTTTCAAGTTTTCTTTTACTTATGCAATCTTTAATCACCTAAAATCCAGGCTTCAATAAGCTTCTTTATAACTCAGTTGAGCTTACTTAAGCTTATTATAGCTTTTAGTAAGCTTAAGAAATAGATTCAAGCAAATTTGGTGTATGGTCAACAAAAGTCAAAGCGTATTGAATTTTGGTTAGCGATGATGAAGATGGATATTGGTTGTTCTTGAAGCTGGTATTGGATTGGATTAGATTAGTAAAGTTGGGGTATGTGATAAGCTGCACATGAGAATGATCACTTGTGAGTTCAAATTCTCTGTCCTTTAAGCTGTTTTGAATCTGCACATTTGTTACAGTTGATATTGTCTAGTTATCAATGCACGATCATGGTTTAATTAGGTTTATAGATTAGTTTAGATCTTTGTTAGGTTGTGGAAATAATCCTAGACTACCTATCTAAGTTTAACTATTAGAAAGTTGTCATGAAAAGAGTGTTTGGATCTGCATTACGAGTTAAAGGCTTGTTACGTGGTTAAAATCTTTGCTTTAGACCTCTTTAGTTGTAATATAACCATTTTAGTCATCAAATCTCATTTGTGCACTTTAAAAGTCAAAATCACCATGATCTTGTCCTCATTTCATATCTGTTAAAAAATTGTGAAATCAAAAGCTGGCATTGTGCTCATAATTGATAGGGGTAGCTTAATCAAGTCTTATAATAGCTCATTTCATCATTTTCAGTTGGCAAAATAAGATCAAATCTCATTATAGTCAACTTTTCAAAACTGCTCAAAAAGTCAAAAGTGAAAAGGCCAGTTTTCACCCAACCTTGGGTGATTTTTCATTGATTCAATTTTTGGTCAATCCAAGTAAAACTTTGGGTTCAAAAACTTCAACTGGTTTAGTTTACAAAAATGATTTTTGTTGAATTTTAGCAATTTTGTAAAAGCTTCAAAGTAGCTTGTCAGAAAGGGCTTATCTCCCCTGTGCACACACTCGATTACTTGAGTGTGCAGTATTCTGAGGGCTTGTCACAAGCTCAATAGAGCTTATCTTGGTGCAGTTTTAGGTTTTAAGTAGCTAGCCAGGTCTCCTTGAGTTCCAACTTCGGTTTTGATTTTCATCTTATTGAGTAGCTTATTTTCAAGCTACAAAGTAGCACCCCAAAACTGTTTTGGGCACTTAAGCTCAAATCATCAAATATGTGTAGCTTGTACTTTAGAAGTTTAGGATAGTTGAAATTAGTTGCTTTCTAGTAGTTTTAGCTTATTATAACTTCTGTAATCAGTTGGTGCTCATTTGGTACCTTTAGCTTATCTTGAGTGCTTATTTTTAAGCACCTTGCACTGCAGTTCCATATTCTCACACATAAGCTACTGTTTTTATAATTTTTATAGATTCAGAATATTAAGTTAGACTTTTCTTGAATTTTTCATATTTTTCTAGCCTTGTTTGCTATTTTTCTTCATTTAAAAGCAGTTTTAGGCATTTTAATTAGCTTTTAATACAATTAAATCAGAAAAGTTTCAAAAAAATAAGTTTTCATTTTTCCTAGGTTAAGATAAATATAAAAAGTCAAAAAATATTTTTCCAGATTTTTCTTAGTTTAATTTGTAATTTTTAGCAATTTAATTAGTTTTAAATAGTTTTTAATTCATAGAAAATAGAAAAATAATCAGAAAAATACAAAATTAGTTTTGAAAATTCTCTTTAGTTATTTTAGATTTTTCTAAGTCATAATTTCATTTTTCTAGCTTTATTTTATATTTTCTTGTATTTTAGGCTATTATTAAATAAGTAAAAATAGTTTTTAAGTAATAATAATTAGATAAATAGTTATAAAAATAATTTACTTTTTTTCTGAAAATTTTCTCTTACCATTAGGTTTGTAAAAATGTCATTTTCATATTTTTAGGATTAATATTGTGTAAGTTTCACATTTTCTTTTTATGCGTCACGTAGTTTTAATTTAAATTTTATAAAAGAAAAATCAAAAACATCATTTTAAATATAGTGATAGCGTTTATTTAATATAATTTAGCTTTTAATTTTCTTTAATTTGCATTTAAGCCCTGTAATTTATAAACTTTTTCTTTAGGTTTAATCAATCATATCTCTTTTCTGTTCAAATCCTCTCGATCACTATTCGTTTGATTATTCTCGCACTTCGTTGGGACATAACGACACGGGAAACACTATACTCTCCGTACTTCATTGCATTTGGTTCAATTTGTTTGAAGTTTGTTACGGTTGACCATTCACAAGTGGTGGACTTGTGTGACAAAACTTGACCGTCGAGGCGAATCAAATTTTGGCGCCATTCTTGAGGAATTTGTGCTAATTATCTTCCGTTTAGCAGATTAGTGATTTGAATATTCACTCTTTGTTCATACCATCCATCTATATCTATATATATTTTCTTATAAAAAATCCAAAAACCAAAAACATCCAAAAACGTATAAAACACAAAAATATTTTCCTTTTGTTTATATATATATATATATATATATATATATATATAAGATAAAAATACAAAAAGATTTGTCGTTTTCCTTGTTTAATAATAACAACATAAAAATAACCACATAAACCAAAGGCGTGTACTACCTAGCTGGGGTACGACCATAATAAGTTCTCGAACCAAAGATTAAAACTTGCCTTTGTGTCCTTGTGAGTGGTGTACCTTTTTCAAAGAAGCCATTCATCTTGTGATTATTGGTTTAAGTTCACTGTTGTTTTGCCTCGATATTGTTTTAATTGGATTTGTTGTTATATCTACTTTTCAAAACCAGAAAACCCAAAAGATTCTTCTTTCCCCATTTTCATAATTCTCTTGTTTCCTCAAGTTACGTCTAGTGCATGCTTTTCGTTCTTCTAGATCATTGAGTCCTTTGCGTGATCCAGCAGAAATTCCTAGAAGACGTTCTCGTAGGCGTCTTTGCCCAAATAATCGAACCGAGATTCGTACTATTTCAAACAACAATATGGCGAGACGAGCGAACTATGGCGGAAATGCTCCAAGCACCCATCGAGGGTTATGGAGATGCCATCGTTTTACCGGTAATCAATTCGATCACTTTGAATTGAAGACACATTTGATCCAACTTGTGTCTACGAATCAATTCCGCGGGTTTGATCGAGAAGAACCGTATGCACACATCCGTTGGTTTAACAAGTTGACTTCAACTATCAATTTCAAGGATGTGCCACAAAAAGTAATCAAGTTGATGCTTTTTCCATTCTCACTTGAGGCGGCCGGTTTGGTGGAAAAAGAACCCCTCGATCCATCGAAACTTGGGAGGATCTTGTTCAAAAGGTTGTCAATTACTTCTTTCCTCCATCAAAGACAACTAATCTAAAAATGAAATTTCTGGATTTCGTCAAAATTTCGATGAAAACTTTGGAGAGGCATGGGAGATTCAAAGATCTCCTCAGGAAATGCCCCATCATGAATTCACGGAGCTTCAACAAGTTAATATCTTTTATAATGGGTTGCGGTAGCGATCAAGATTCTTTGAGCCAGCAGAGGTGGCAATATCTTGAATCGTAAGCCTAAAGATGTGATTGAGATTTGCGAAATAAAATCAAAAGTTCCTATTTCTCTCAACAAAGTCAATATTCGAACACTCTGCTTCTTCATCCGGTAACTCTTCGAGTTAGCGCTCAATAGCCGAGCTAACGGACGTCATCCGTTGTATGATGAAAGAGGTAAAGGAAATCAAAAGCGAAATTCATAAGTCGGAACCAATCAAAGCCGTAAACAAGGTGTGTGAAACTTGTAGTGGTCCACACGCGTATTATGATTGTCAAGTAACCGATGCTTCTTTTACCAAGCGGTAAACCACAATCAATACCGACCACAAGCTGATCCTCACTACCGTGCACCTAGCGGTATGACGCCACCTGGTTTTCCTCACATGCAAAACCATGGCAATCAAAATCGCTTTGTTCCGAATCAAGGACACAACTTCAATAACTCTCAAAATTTCAATCAAAGCCGGAACAATTTCAACCAACCTTATCAAGCTCCAAATCGTGAGTTATCAACAACCTTCTCAAGCTCCCCTACCAAATGACTTCATGAAAATTACGGAGTCAAGCATACGTTCAATGCAAACTCAGATCAATAACATGAGAGTTGAGCTAAAAAGGAAATTGATACCACATTGTCTCGGCAGACAAATGAGTTGAAGAATATGATGAGCAGTTTCATGAACATGAATATGAACAAAGCCGTCATCTTACGGAGGACTCCCAAGCAATACAGTTCCAAATCAAATGCGAGTTGAAAGCCGTCACCACTCGTAGTGGTAAGATGCACAATGGACCTTCGACTCCAATGCCTCCTCCACCAGGAGCAATGAGTCAAGTTACCAAGGATACAACGGACAAGGTGCATTTTCAAGCCCACGAAGTACCGCGCACGTCCCACCCGGTAGTCAAGCTTTAAGACCGGAACCCGAAGTTCGAAGGCAATTGAGCGAAATAACTTCCATCCGGCTCAAAAGTCTAGTCAACTTCCTTACCCATCAAGAATGCATGATGAGAAGCTCAAAGACAAAAACAAAGAGCAAATGGAAAAAATTTTCCAAATTTTCAATGAACTACACTTTGATATAAGCTTCGTTGATGCTCTCGTTCTAATGCCCAAATTTGCATACACGCTTAAAGGCTTCTTGACCAACAAAGATAAGTTATCCGAGATGGCTAAAACCCCTCTCAATGAGCAATGCTCAGCGGTCCTTCTCAAGAAGCTTCCCAAAAGCTTGAAGACCTGGCGGTTTTAATCCCGTGTGATTTCTTGGGGATGGTTCAATGCTCCGCCTTGGCCGATCTTGGCTCAAGCATTAACCTCATGCCACTCTCAGTATGGAAGAAACTGTCTCTTCCTAAAATTTCATCCACTTGTATGACACTCGAGCTAGCGGACCGTACCATAACTCGTCCACTTGGGATAGCAGAGGATGTCGTGATGAAAGTAGGAAAGTTTCACTTTCCTACTGACTTTGTTGTAGTAGACTTTGATGCAGATCCTAGAGTTCCCTCATCTTAGGGAGAGCTTTCTTGAGAACGAGTCATGCTTTAATTGATGTATTTGCTGAAGAGTTGACCATACGGGTTGACAACGAAGAACTCACGCTTAATATCAACCAGAACTCCAAACCTCTATCCAAACATAGTGTTGCCACAATTAATCAAAAATCTGAAAGAATCAATGCAACACTCTCAAATTTCACAGTTAAGAGGAGTCACCAAAAACGTGTTGAGTTAAAAGCTTTGAAAATCAACCCTGGTTAAAACAAATGGTTTGAAAGTTGTACCAAGGAAGTCAAGAGTGTTCTTGATGATGATGATCTTGAATCGGAGACTTTATCGGAAGTGGTGGAAATTGCTAGCTCTAAGAGCACACCACTTGTCCCACCTCAGGAATCAGTTTATCGTATCGAGTTTGTTAACTCGTGGATGAAACCAAACTCTCTTGATTTCATCTGGATTAGATGATGATGTTTGTGATCCAATGGGAGACATTCTTCCCATTGAAGAATTGCTAAAAAATGATCCATCATCTCCTAGTCTTATCATTTCTGACTCTTCCATCCCTTCTCACTCCGGATGAGGAAGATGACAACTTTGGAATGAAGTCGATGCCTTTCTTAGTGATGAGTCGATTCCAACAGGAATTGATAATACTTACTTTGATTCGGAGGAGGACATCCTTTTACGGAAAATCTGTTGATTGAAGAACCGTTTCCAACCCTCCCTACCGGACATCTTATTGACAATCACCATACAAGCTTCAAGTTTAAGCTTAAAAATGTCCAAAATGGTGATTTGCTTCTTACTAATGAGGAATGGACATGCATTCTCATGCACATCTTTATTCCATTCTTCACAGATGGTGTGGTTGCTCTTTCCCTTTTCTCTTTCGGGAATGAGGACACCATCTTTGACCCCGGTATCATCCTTTATAGTTTCTTCTATTAACAATACCGCGGTTGTATCTCGTCGGTGTGGAACTTTCCGATGTTCATATGTTTATTAACATTGTGAACGAAAGTCCGATCGAGATTGGTTTTCCACGTTGCTTCCCCATGAACAAATGAATACGGGGATCGAGTCAAGCTAGCGACTCGGGAATCAAAACAGTAGCACACTATATGGGTTTTCACGTATTTCGACTTCTTTCTATTTTCTACCACCCTAGTGTGGGAGTTGCCCACATGTTGTATATATATCTATAAAAAAAAAAAATCTAAAATAATGGCGTAGTATTTCCTTTTACGTTCTTTGTTTGGCATAACCGCCGGTACTTTGAATATTGAGGGCAATATTCATTTCTAGTGTGGGGGGAAATTCTCACGAATTTTATCATATAATTATACCACCCAATTCCCCCATTTTGGCCAAAATTTTTTTTGGAGTAAGTGTTTTGCACTTACTCAACTTCTGATTATCAGTCCGCCATGTCTAAAAACAAAAGGATTGGCTAATCCAGGAGCAAACGGCTCTTGGTAAAGATATCTCAAATCCGTTGACGGTTTGCAATTTGCCCAAAATTGTATGGTATTCAACTCACCATATCTTTAATTAGTGAAGAGTTGGCTAGCCCGCAAGTTTATGGCTTGTGGTAAAGGCAGTGGAAAAACCATAATTGGTAATCGACTCACCAAAGATAGTATGTACTATCTAAGAGTTGGCTAGTCGAAGCAAGCGGCTTACGGTAAAGACAAATCAAATCCGTTGGAAGTTGGTGATTTGCTCAAAATCATTTGGTTATCGGTGTACCAAGGTTCTTACTTGAACTGAAACATTTGGCTACTCGAGAAGTAATGGCTTTTGGTAAAGAGACTCAAATCCATTAAGTTTTCTCAAAAGATTGCTAGGGACTAGCAATAGTTTAGTGTGGGGATTGATGAGTGTGTAAATACTCATCATTTTTGGTTAAATCTGAGCGCAAAACATTTAAAATGCTCGAAATGCATCAAAATACTGAAAATATCTCAAAATTGCATTTTATATGTTTCGGATGCAAAATGTTTAAAATCAGATGAAAAATGAGCTAAGTTTGCATAATTGGCAGTTTCAGTCCCCCAGTTTCAAAAGTTGTCGAAATAGTCCCTGAGCACTTATTTCAAAAGAAAAGTCACCAAAGGTCCTTTTAAAATCATAACTTGTCATAATTAGTCCTTTGGTGAAAAATGTCAAAAGTTTTGAGAAATTACAAGTTTGGTCCTTTAAGTTTCAAATTTGGCAAAAATAGTCCTTGGAAGTTTGAAAATGTCTATTATGGTCCTTGTACTATGGAAACTTGTCATTTTTGGTCCCTTGAAAAAACTTTGGAAATTTGGCGACTTTGGTCCCTCAAGAATCAGAAATTGCAAATTTGGTCCTTGTTATTAATAACCAAATACCTTTGGACCTTGACCCTTTCCTTTTGACCCTGCCATATCCTTTGGACCCCTGTTTTGACCCCTCCCTATTAATAAACCCCGGTCAAACCCCAAGTCAAACCCACTCACCCATTTTCCCTCCTTTTCCCATCTTCTTCCACCCTGTCACAAATCCCGGACCACTTCACCTCACCTCCACTCACATATCCCACACTTATCCCTCCACCTCAACAACCATCCAAGAAACATTAAATGCTTCTTCAACCTAACACTCAAACCCTCCCACTGGCTAAAACCATTTTGGTGCCAAAAGTGATCAAGCGGCCAATATCTTCTCAAGACATCCAATGGTCTCAAATGCAAGTGGGAATTGCTCGATAGGAGAGATGATTTTGGTGTATAAAAGGAAGAAAGAGAAGCTAGGAGAGTAGTACTTAGTTTTAAAATTTCATATATATCGTTTTTATTACCAATGTATTAATTTAACTCTAAAATTGTTGTTTCTAGTTTCTATGCATTGAACTTAAGTCACTTAATCATTTGTAATCCATTTTGAGTTCTAATCAAAAGTTTATCCAAGTCTTTTGTTTTCAAGTTTTCTTTTACTTATGCAATCTTTAATCACCTAAAATCCAGGCTTCAATAAGCTTCTTTATAACTCAGTTGAGCTTACTTAAGCTTATTATAGCTTTTAGTAAGCTTAAGAAATAGATTCAAGCAAATTTGGTGTATGGTCAACAAAAGTCAAAGCGTATTGAATTTTGGTTAAGCGATGATGAAGATGGATATTGGTTGTTGCAGAACTGGTATTGGATTGGATTAGATTAGTAAAGTTGGGGTATGTGATAAGCTGCACATGAGAATGATCACTTGTGAGTTCAAATTCTCGTCCTTTAGCTGTTTGAATCTGCACATTTGTTCTGAGTTGATATTGTCTAGTTATCAATGCGATCATGGTTTAATTAGTTTATAGATTAGTTTAGATCTTTGTTAGGTTGTGGAAATAATCCTAGACTACCTATCTAAGTTTAACTATTAGAAAGTTGTCATGAAAAGAGTGTTTGGATCTGCATTACAGAGTTAAAGGCTTGTTACGTGGTTAAAATCTGTTGCTTTAGACCTCTTTAGTTGTAATATAACCATTTTAGTCATCAAATCTCATTTGTGCACTTTAAAAGTCAAAATCACCATGATCTTGTCCTCATTTCATATCTGTTAAAAAATTGTGAAATCAAAAGCTGGCATTGTGCTCATAATTGATAGGGGTAGCTTAATCAAGTCTTATAATAGCTCATTTCATCATTTTCAGTTGGCAAAATAAGATCAAATCTCATTATAGTCAACTTTTCAAAACTGCTCAAAAAGTCAAAAGTGAAAAGGCCAGTTTTCACCCAACCTTGGGTGATTTTTCATTGATTCAATTTTTGGTCAATCCAAGTAAAACTTTGGGTTCAAAAACTTCAACTGGTTTAGTTTACAAAAATGATTTTTGTTGAATTTTAGCAATTTTGTAAAAGCTTCAAAGTAGCTTGTCAAAAAGGGCTTATCTCCCCTGTGCACACACTTCGATTACCGAGTGTGCCGCAGTGTTCTTGAGGGCTTGTCACAAGCTCAATAGAGCTTATCTTGGTGGTTTTAGGTTTTAAGTAGCTAGCAGGTCTCCTTGAGGTTCCAACTTCGGTTTTGATTTTCATCTTATTGAGTAGCTTATTTTCAAGCTACAAAGTAGCACCCAAAAGCTGTTTTGGGCACTTAAGCTCAAATCATCAAATATGTGTAGCTTGTACTTTAGAAGTTTAGGATAGTTGAAATTAGTTGCTTTCTAGTAGTTTTAGCTTATTATAACATGTCGGTTGGTGCTCATTTGGTACCTTTAGCTTATCTTGAGTGCTTATTTTTAAGCACCTTGCCTTCTGATTCCATATTCTCACACATAAGCTACTGTTTTTATAATTTTTATAGATTCAGAATATTAAGTTAGACTTTTCTTGAATTTTTCATATTTTTCTAGCTTTGTTTGCTATTTTTCTTCATTAAAAGCAGTTTTTAGGCAATTTTAATTAGCTTTTAATACAATTAATTCAGAAAAGTTTCAAAAAATAATTTTTCATTTTTCCTAGGTTAAGATAAATATAAAAAGTCAAAAAATATTTTTCCAGATTTTTCTTAGTTTAATTTGTAATTTTTAGCAATTTAATTAGTTTTAAATAGTTTTTAATTCATAGAAAATAGAAAAATAATCAGAAAAATACAAAATTAGTTTTGAAAATTCTCTTTAGTTATTTTAGATTTTTCTAAGTCATAATTTCATTTTCTAGCTTTATTTTATATTTTCTTGTATTTTAGGCTATTATTAAATAAGTAAAAATAGTTTTTAAGTAATAATAATTAGATAAATAGTTATAAAAATAATTTCCTTTTTCTGAAAATTTTCTCTTACCATTAGGTTTGTAAAAATGTCATTTTCATATTTTTAGGATTAATATTGTTATAGTTTCACATTTTCTTTTTGTACGTCACGTAGTTTTTAATTTAAATTTTATAAAAGAAAAATCAAAAACATCATTTTAAATATAGTGATAGCGTTTATTTAATATAATTTAGCTTTTTAATTTTCTTTAATTTGCATTTAAGCCCCTGTAATTTATAAACTTTTTCTTTAGGTTTAATCAATCATATCTCTTTTCAGTTCAAATCCTCTCGATCACTATTCGTTTGATTATTCTCGCCGACTTCGTTGGGACATAACGACACGGGAAAACACTATACTCTCTGGACTTCATTGCATTTGGTTCCAGACTGTTTGAAGTTTGTTACGGTTTACCATTCACAAGTGGTGAAACGTGTGACAAAACTTGACCGTCTGGGAGCGAATCACATTCTCAAATAGAATTGAGGATTTTGTTTATCGAATTCCCCGTTCGCACCCTAGGTTTAAGAATTTTACGATTAAGGCATGTAATAGATTGTCTCCGGTTTCACTTTTAAGCAAGAATGATAAAAGGGATAGCCTTAAATACACACATGAAAAGAATATAAGATGTTTTAAAGGATGTTTAGAGTTGAATGATGAATATAAGAAGGATGATGCAATTATTAAGTGGCCTACGCTTGGATATGTGAGCATAGAATACAAGATAGGCCATGACGTTGAGTCTAGCTATAAGACTCGTAAATAAAGAAAAGTGCTTTTTGGGAGGCCACCGATGTTTTTGATTGTTTGCTTGTTTTTAATTTATGTTTGTTTGTGTCATACATATTTTTCGTCTTTATTGTTTAATTTTCATGTTTCGAATAAATTTTGAAAATGCTTTATCTTTTTTTTAACCTCGTCTTAATCACATATAAAGGTATTTTACAAAAATATAAGTGTAGGGAAGTTATATTTGTTTTGAAAGAACAAAAATCAAACATGAAAATTTGTTAATGATGAAGAACATATATTCTATCATATTTGTGTGTTTGTTTGAGTCAAATGCTTGTAGCGAGTCACAATGCATGTTTTTCAGAAAATTTCAGGTTTTAAAATATTGATTTTTCCAGAAATTTTCCAGAAAACAAAACTTGAAATTTTTTCAGGTCAATCGACCAGTTACAACCTAGTGGACGTCAGAACCTTTGTAGCAACATGATTTTCAGTTTTTATTTTTCTGATGAAACTTAATTTTTGAAAATTTCTAGAAGTTTTAAAATTCCAGGATTCTGTAAACTTTTATTTTGCAAGCATTATATCTTATTCACTTTCTAGGATTTAATTTTATTATATATAGTGTTTACCGTCGATTGTATGCAAGGTTTCGTGTTCGTTTTTCTAGTAATTTACAGGTTATATTAGACAAGAAGAATCAAGTACATATTGGAAGAGAAGTGTATCATTGATTTAATCTTCTTGGAGGAGGATTTAACCGTGTTTCTATCATCCATGCCAAGCAAATAAGGGGAGTATTAGTTTCTCTTATCTATTTTATTTTCCCTATCATAACTTTAGTACTTTTTAAGAACATTGGGGACAATGTTCAATTTAAGTGTAGGGAGGGAAAAAGGGATACCTTAGAAACTGATCGCTTACTTGATATTTGGCGTGTTTTCTAGTAATTGTGCAATAAAAAGAAAGAAATACATGTTAGGGTAATTTTAGCACCAAATTTAAATTTTTTTATGACATTTATAAATGAAACTTTAGTCTTAATAAAGCGTCTCATGGATAGGAATTATATAGCTAGCACAAATGCCCTACCACACAAATTTTACCCCCAAAATGTGAGGTTCACCTTTATATATATATGATAAAAGCATTCACTTTTAATGTTTATGGATTCTAGAACTTGTTTATGGTTCACCTTTATTATATAGCTAGCACAAATGCCCTACCACACAAATTGTACCGGTAGTATATAGATTCTAGAACTTTTTTTGTGATGCATTCCGAGATCGCTAGTGGGACTACATTCGTGTGGTTAAGATTAGCTAAATGATAAAAGGCATTGGGATAACCCTTGTTTTAAACCTGTTTATATAATTACATTGGCTACATTGGTCAAGTAATTACCCCACAACCTTGCTATGTACTCATTTTTAGTACAAGATACCCCTTGTTAACCCCTCTGAGCCTATCCTTTTCGCGGTTCTCATGATATTTCGGTGGATTTCAGAATATTAATAAAGAGCATTATTTATAATCTACCCCCAAATGTACACCCAAATCGCCTTAGCCTTCCCTTTATGCACTTATTTTTAGTGCATTATTGTTATTTGTTAAACCCTTAGTTAATTGTCTAGTTGATTACATGGTTGCTAAGTCGAGTCATATCTTATGTATACAGTTTTGGGATGATTGGTACTCATGGGTTTGGTAATATTTATTATGGAGTAATGGTGACGAAGTCAAAATTATAATCCTCATATCGATGTAAATGTTTATAGTACTCCACATGTTTTGATCCTCGTAATTCGAGTCATTAGTTAGTTTTTATATATTTAAAAGTTCAAGTGTAGGGATACAATTATAATACCCTTATAATGTATTATTTTGCGGATGGTAGGGTAAGAGTATATGAAAAAAATCAAAAAGAAAAACAACACACGGACTACCATCCCGCCTTTTTATTTATGTTGAAGTCAAGAAAGAGTCGAGAAAATACAAAAAAAAGAGTTAGAAGTTAGTAAGTCGAATCTTGGCTTAGCAATGCCACGTTATACATGTGATTAGCTTAGATGATTGACTTGCCACCAGTAAAAATTCCCTATATCTAACCAAACTGTGTTTTCCATACCCTTACACCTAACGTTACAACCCTTTAAAAGCCATCTTTGATAGCTTATCCTAGGTGCTTACGCTAAAGCGTTGAAGGTTTGATATATTCTCTAGCCTATGGTAATCTATGTACTATGACAGGTAGAGAGTGTTTTATTTTCCCGTTTCCATACATGTTATAAAACTATACACCCGAGAGATGAGAGAATCCAAACACTTTATGTGAGGTGCTAGTATATAATTTCCGTGCTTGTTTTGACTATTGTAGAGTTTTTGGATATTGTAAACTATTTTAAACCAATGTTAAATGCCCCTTAACTTGTAAATTGATTGGATAAAAGCACATTTGTTTGATGACAAGCAAATCTCAAGTGTATGAATATTTGATAAGGATTTAAAACATTCGTTTTTAGGGGGTCATTTAAGCTCTAAACTCGTACGTTTGTGATCGGTTATTACCTTAAATCGTTCATTTTCACATTTTAGGTACTAGGGACGCGAAAGATGAAAACCGGCATGTTTTGGGCTATTTTGGACAAGAAAACGAAGAAAACGACCAAGTCACGAAAAATTCTGAAAAAAGGCTCCGGGCGGCGTCACAAACTCAAGCGTGGCGTCACTTGCATTAGACGTGATTATTGGATGGAAATTTTATAAGCGACGGCTTAGAACTTTTGAAAACATATAAAGACGGACAAAACGTAGAAAAACAATCGAAACCTTATAAACCCGGACGAAAACGGATGAAAATGTATAACCTGGCAAACCACAAGGACCATTTACGTAGTTAACTCTAAATTAAAAAAAAAAATGAAAATGAGGGTATTTTTGTAATTTTATTCGACTTAACAGCAAAAACTAACTGATTTGGGCAAAATGGACTGGATCCGTAACATGTCAAAGCCACTGTGACTGGACCTGTAACAAAATTGAAAAATTGACTGAATTCGTAAAACCTGGCAAATTACAGATACCATTTATGTAGTTAACTCTATGATGTATGTATATAGAAAACATTGAGACAAATTCAAATTAACTTACAGAAAACTTGAATCAAACAATGAGCGCACAAAAACTTGACCAAATACAATCTCAAATACACATCATATAGTTTTTGTTTACTAAGTATCAATTGACTATACACATATTGTACAAATAATGACTTCGATCTGATAATTACAACATCGTACAACAGTCACATGGATGACTGTATCTTTTTATCATACAGAAATGATGAAATTATACTTGGTGCAACATGAAACAATGTCTACAGGTTTGTCATGGCTAGTAAACCAGTTCCAACAATCGTGACTCTATTAGTTCAGCATCGAACCCAACGCGAGCATTAGAAGCCTACACATATAGAACAGATTATCATCTGAATATATGCAAATTGTCGGTAAAATCTGCGTTGAAATTGACTACAAGCGTAAATACCTTAGGGTGATGGCAATGCCCATGTAAAATAGATTTTTTAGTACTCATACATCATTACTTTTTATTTTTTTTTATTATTTTTTTTTCATAATTAGATTAAACAATTTAATAAAAACATAACATTTTATTAATACTTATTAACCAAACCACTTGACCAAAAGCCTAAAGCCAAGTAACCCACTTTTTGTTCCCATTAACACTAGCAAAAATATATGAAACAGACTCCACATGTTGTCCACTTCAAGCATCCAACACCAAAAGAACAACAACCATACATTTATTTTCCTTAACATACCACCATACATTATTATACTTCACCCTTAAGCTATCTCATTTTCACCACCTTATATATATTTTCACCAAAATATGAGAACATGGATATTAAAAATGGACAGCCATGACCATGAAAATGGTGTTGGAAACTTTTTTGAGAATCTGCCAGAAGGGTTTGTAGCAAACGCCTTGGCACTTACGAGTCCGAGAGATGTTTGTAGGTTGTCGTTGGTGTGCTCGGTTTTTCGATCTGCCACGGAGTGGGATGCGGTCTGGGAGAAGTTTCTCCCGTTGGACTTGTATATTAGTTTGTGTGATCATCCTCTTCAATGATCCAACGTCTATTTTTTTGGCCATTAAATGCTCGAACGTCTATATTGGTTCCATGTAGAATCGGGGTATATTGCCGATTTTGCTTCCCCTCTCTTCATGCTGAATATTGCCGATTAGTAGGCATCACTATTGCCGATCGGCATTAGGCAAACTCCATTGCCAGTACCCTTATAAAATAAACTAAACATAAATGTATTCGCACATTTTTATGCATGCACATCATGACTTTTAAAATGGTTGCAAATTAATTTTGAGAACAAATAAACCTAAAGTAGCATATACATACTCATATACTATACGTATACATGATGTATAAATTAATGTATATGCATATAGATCACTTTATATTTTGCAAGTCTAAAGTCTTGCACAAGGAGCAAACGGGTTCTCGAAAGTGATTCGATAGAAATGATATAGCTCACCTCTGCATGAATGGTGCAAAAGAGGTGGTGGCCGACGGTACAGAAATTAGAGCTCGTAACATGAGTACCACCTTCTTCTATAACTCTCAAAATACTGAAAGGCGTCACCTTCTTGTTATTCACCAAGATTTTTAGATTTGCCTCTAGTTGCAAGTCCACTACTTCCCTTACTTGAACAAACTGTTGCAACTTCTGTATGTTGTTGCTTGATTCGCCCTTAGAATCTTTTTCTAGCTCCATTCTTCTACTCTTCAATCCTTCTACTCTTTCCTTGCATTGTTTCAGCACCTCTGTAACTCGTTCCAATAAATCCGGCAGTGACATTTTCACCTGTATCATTGATTGTTTTAATGATGGTTATTTAGTTTGCTCATCATTAATAAATTTCTATCGTGTTGTGTGTTAGTATGTGTGTTTGTGTACATTACGGGCAGACATGCATGGTAGGGGGCGGGAGGGCCACGAGTGGAGCCACACGGTTGCTCCAAAAGGATATACGGATCTCATTTAGAAACAAATTTGGTTATCTTTTTTTATATAAGAAGATAGCTTAACTTTACGTAATTTCATGATGCAAACAACATTCAGTTCTTCTTTTGTGATTGATTTTAAGTACTAAGATTGTTTGTTGCTTTAAACTTATATATATAACATAAGTATGTGAAAGGTTTATGGATAATTATTAATATATGTATGACCGGATTCGAACTCGAGACTTCGGGATTGCACGCATTACGTATGAGAATCAATGTATAAATAATTAATATATAAAATGTTATATTTAATTATTTGATCACGAAATAAATACTTAATGATATTTAATATTTGACGAGTTTTGATTATCGGTCATTAAATGTCAACTGGATATGAAGAAAAGTTAACAAGTCAAGAGAAGGTTTTTGGAATCCTCTTTTGGGCTTGTGTTTGGCCGAAAACTATAGAATCCCACATCGGATACTATAGCAATCTTGACATCTACCATAAGGCTATAAATACATCCCCATGTATTCATCCTTTGGTACACTAGATTTCAATAGAAGGCCAAACCTCTTCTTTTTTCCTCTTGTTCTTGGTCGACGAAGTGAATCCCCATTGTAAGGGATTTACGAGTGACCTTGAGCATAACAAAGGTGTTTGGTTAATCTATTGTGATCAAGAACCTAGTTTTTCTCATTGAGTCGTTACTAATACGTGTGTACAAGAACGAAGAGCAAATACACTTGTGTTTGCATATCTTGGGTATTCGACTTTTGATATGGTCGAATTATATAAACCTTAATTTATTAGGGTTTAGGGTTTCTTGGTCGTTGATCTTAATTTGGGGCTTTCATGAACCCTAATTGCATTGATTCGCAAAAGGTACGCATATACATTTAATTCGGTTAATTAATTTACAAGCATTATTCCTATTACTTCCGCTGCATGCTTTGATGATGTTTACTTGTTTTATATAATTGTTATGATTAGTAAAACTCAACAGTGGCATCACGAGCCGTTAATATGTTGTAATTAATTACCGAAACACATAAAAATTGAATCTTTATGATTATTATATGCTTTTATGGTTTCTAGGGTTTTGAAAATTGGAACCCTAATTTTTTATTAATTGGGTTGATTACCCATTAATTGTTTTAATTAGGTTTTATTTTTTGTAAAACTTGTAGAAACCCTAGGATTGCATGTATATTTTATGTGGTTTTCATGAATAATTGTCATGTGCCATGATTATATGCGTATCTTGGGATTATAATTGTTATGAGGAATCCATGGTGAAACATGCATGTTTTGCCATGGAGTATTGTTTTTTGATTAATTGTTAAGTGATATACACATGTTTATTTATTTGATAATATTGAATTGGGGAAGACCTCAATTATACTAATAAAAATTCGTTATGTGCTATTTGGTATACTATTGACTTTAGCTTACGCATGTCGACTTGTCAATGTATGTGGCTTATCTACCTTGTAGTTGAAAGCCCTAGTTGATGTATGCATTTTTACGCCTAGAATTGTTTATTAGGTTTTATCGAAATAATTATGCATGTGGCTAATTGTTTTACATATGTTAATTGTTAAGTTATATGTATATTATTTGAGTTCCTTTTAATTTTATTAAAATGCCTTTTGTTTATATTGTATGACATGTTAGTAAGCAAAAAGGGTTTTTAGAATAGAAAATTAAATGGACTAAATAATGGCGAAAATTTGATTTGTTTTTCTAAGCATTAAATCTTGAACTTTTAATCGATTGATCATTTGTACTAAATGGTTAGAACGGCTCACCCACTAGAACAAACTATAAAGGGGTTATTTAAGAAGTGAGCACAGTCTCATTGAATGGATGTCTAAGGTTATGCCTCGGTGCTTACCGGTCCTCCCCTGTGAGTTCGATTGGAGCTACCTAGTATAACCATTCTATGTATGAAGCATCTTAGTGCAAAGTTGTAAGTTTCTCAACGCATCGATTAAAACTTTGTAGAATTTAATCTTAGCAATTAAAATCGTATGTAAGGTTTTCGAAAATATTTTGTTATAAAGTTGTATGCATGCTTCTTTATACATAAGTTTTGATTACACGTCAAAAATTGTACCCTTTAAATTTAAGTTTATGCCATCTAATGATATGAAACACTTGAAGTTGTAATTTAGTTATGTGAGACCTTGATCTAGATTACAATGACAAGGTGAATTATTTTGTTGTGTGAGACCTCAGCTTTATGATTTGCGGTTTCTAAATTAGACAACTTAATTAAGTTAGTTAGTGAGACCTATGACTTAAGGCATAAGATGGGATGAAACATGCTTACATTTTGCATAATTGTTTGGCAAAATTGTAAATCCCATATTTTCTAGGAATTGAAAACTTGTTTGTCAATTATTGTTCTTCGACAATTACCTATTCTATACTTTCATCACTAGCAGATCAACTGATGTGGTGAAACTATGATAATGAGGGTCCTAGATTCAAGGAAAATTCTATGGTTAATATGAATATTGACCAAGGGTATTTTATTTTCTTGAAAGATTTTATTATCGAAAATACTAAAACTGAATTTTGAAAATTCTTTTGATTGTATTAATGCAACATTAAACCGTAAACGTAGTTTGGGCTTTGGTAAATTGATCTAGTTCTGTTTTCAAACGAATGTTTGATCAAGAAAAATTTACTAAAAGACAAACATAAACTCTTTTCCATGGAAGAAGAGTGTGACTCAATCCTATTCCTTTTCATGATTGAGAAAGGTATGTTAGGAACATTAGAATTGTCTAAATTCTAATATAACTCATAGCAACTTTAATAGTTAAGAAAATTGCACACCATGTTTTCCTTAAGAGATTTCATTACCCTCTGTTGGTGATTGAATTCTTATATGACATTTTGGTCAACTAGAAAACATGTTTGATATTATATGAGTTATTACATTAGAATCTAGACTAATTACCGCAAAATTGGTAAAAGACAAACTAGTATATTGTATCTAGTTGTTTTGATTTGACCAATTAAAGGTGCTACACACCATTGTGGGGATAGTAGACCTATTGAGGAAGAAATTGCATGCTCAATTTTTCAAGTTAATAGTATGATGGATGATTCATCATCTACAGAGTAGAATACACTCTTTTAGTACCTAAGTAATTGTTACGAATAGTCTTTGAAAGGAGTTACAACGTAATAGCACGCTATTTTCACTGGTTAATGCAACACTTACAATGTTGTCAAATCCAGTGGGAGTATTGTGGTGTATTCTTGAATAAGACATTATTGTAACGTTGTCTAATTCAGTGGGAGTTACAAGATTTATTATCTTGGTAGTGACTCAGATTATTTCTAGATTTTCTTGAAATAATACATTACGTTTAAAAATGTAGACATTCATATTCTCAAGGATAGTTATGAACGTTTCCTTGATAATTAAGTGCTCCTACATCTACTTGTAATGCTTATATATCTATGACACTATCATATTGTTCACATAAACAAATGAATGTCATGGTGTTTATCTATTATATGATGTTGTTCTATGCACAAGTGGGAGAAGTATTTATTGTGTGCAAAGGAACAACACATACAAATATGATTAATGGATTCTCTTGATCGTAAGGTAAGAGATTAACGTTCTAATAAGATTGTCTTGCTTAAAGAACATGTGTCAAGATTATAGCATAGACTACTTTTATGTCTTATGTCATTCAAATTATAAAAACACTTGAAGTTACATTTTAGGTTAAGTGAGATCTTGGCTAGATTGTAATCTCAAGGTAAATCTTCACTTGTCGTGGGATCGGGCGTGGATGTTTTTACAGTTTCTTAAGTTGGACACTTCTTGGAATGACATAAATAAATAAAGTAATACTATCTTAAATATTTATGTATTTTTAGAATGACATAAATAGATAGAGTAGTATATTAACTTGAAAATAAATTAATTGAAACCATGATGTGGTGTTCATAATTACTTTAAATTATAAATGTTTATGTGTTTCTTTGTAAAGTCACCAACATGAAGTCTTTTAAAGACTTATAATATAAAGTAAGATATTATAATTGTTATGTCTTTTGACTTAGTCAAAGAATACTCATGTTATAAAGTATGCAATTGGCCTAAAAATTCTATTATACCATTAAGTTGTCTTAGTTGGTAAATAGGTAAGCCAAAAGGAATATGTTTATCTTATATATTGTTAGATTGTCTTACAATATTAATTCTAACGAAATACTGTATGTATATGGAATGTTCAGTTAGAAGAATCAAACATTTGTTATATTGTTTGATTTAAGATAATAATATCTTCTTTCTTCCAAAAGTTATCAAGGTTAGAAAATTGAGTATTGATTGGATATACTTAATAAAACTCAAACCTAGAAGATTAATAAGACACCATTTTAGTATGGAATGTGATGAATCACATTGAGTCTTATATATTGAAGTTTTGAATTGTTAAAACTACTTATGGAGTAGGTTATTAACAAACAAGATTTATGAACTGTCAATGTATTTTGTAATATCCCACAAGAAAACAATTTAGTGTTGTTCTAATTGCTAAAGTATTTATAGATAGTCTTTAAATTACAAAAGCAAGTGGGAGTTTTGTTTAGATCTTGAAGAGATTAAATTACAATTACAAAACACATAATCTTCTAAAATACACTAGTGAATATCATGATGAGGTCAAATATGATATACCTCAAAATGATGGAATTCTCATTCATAGATCCGCAAGGATATCTCTGATATTTGATATGATGAGAAATATGATTTACAGGATCATGGTAAACCTGTTAATCATAATGATATATTACCTAATATTGAATTGTGGTAAATTATTCATACTATGAATGTAAAGATGCTGTCCAAAGAGATAATCAACTTTGTAAACTTGGTTTATCTTAATAAAGATGAGTTTCTTCAAAGGAAAGAAAACCCTAGCGGTTTAAAATTCTTTGTGTAGAAATCATATGGACAAAATTGTACATGTGTTTAATGCATGGCTTGTGACAAGATTATTAATTACACTTAAGCAATTAACTGTGATTGAATATTCTTTCCTTGGCACATTAAATATATAATGATTATGATTGTCATACTTATTTTCATTGATATGAAAAATGACAATTGGATATTAAAACTCTTTGTTGTGTGATTACTTTTGCGAGGACGATAAGTAATACAAATGAGTTTTATGAATTCACATAATCTTTGGAAATGTACAAACGGCAAGAATCCATGAATGGATATATGCATGCATCTAGGAGATGATTCTTATGTTTAACTATTAAATCCATGTTTTGGTTTAAAATTAAAATAAGATAATTTCTAAGTATTCCTGAAAGCTAGTGGGAGTATTGTGTTTATTTTCTTTAAATCTTATATGTTGTGGGTAGTAACATTCCATCTAAGCTAAATGTTAAGTTTGGAATGGAACTTCACATGAAAGATTTAGAAAATAAGACATACAACCTTGGAGTATATGTTTATTGTTAATAAACATGGCGGTATTAAATTAATGAGTCTAATAGAACATGATATATCATTTGGAAAATGGATATGTAGAACATGAATTAAATCTTTGTTTGACATAAGGATTTTTCATGTACATCATGTTATTGTTGTATCATGCTTGAATGCAAGATGATTTGACAACATTGATATCTAATAAAGTTATTAGATAACTAGTGTAATGAATATTCTAATAGAATATGTTTGAATCTAGAATTACATTCCTCAGCCTGGATTTGCTCTCAAAATTCTAAGGATGAGCAATACAGCAATTGTTGCATAATTGTCATAGCCAACAAACTTGAAAGTTTGGAAGGTATCAAACATTACACTATAGATATTGAAGTTTACGGAGATTTTAAAGAGCATATTGTTGTTTGTATACAATGATTCTGGTTTAATTGAGATGACACTCAATACTAGTCATGGGAGGATTTCATCCTTGTAAATGGTCATGTGAACTAGTTGTGCTCAACCAAGAGCATAGTTGCATTATACAATAAAGAATTAAAATGCTTTAAACTTTAAAAATTGTTTGAAAGTTTGATTGTCATAAATTGGTGTTGAGGATGTCACACACTTTATGAAATATATTATGTGGCAATATCAAGATATTTTGAATGCAGACATACAAGAACTTCACTAGTTGAATTCTTGAAATAAGTATTCTCAAAATTTCGATAGATCAAAGTTAGTTGAAATTATGCCTTGTCAACAAGTATGATTGTCATTACTTGAGACATAATTCATTAACAAGTATTATCATGCATTGATCTATTTAGTATTTGGATAAGGGATGTTATGAACAAATATTATTTAAATGGAATAAAATATTGGTTATGTTTATTTTTCATTTTCTTAATATTATATCCTATATTTGCATGTTTAATCCGTGAATAACTTATGTTATTCTAAAAGTCTGTTGTCGATCAATGATGTGGGAATGTCATTGAATTAAGACAAATCTGAGTTTTGGTAGAATATACTTTAAGTATATTGATGCGTGGGACATGCCAAATTCACATGATATTCAATGAATTGAATATAGGACAGATCCCAACTTTACATGATGATACTTTATGGATTTTGTCATTAAGTATATCATGAAGTGTTTATCCTCAGACTTGAGATACCAGATAACTGTTGTGAATGTAGTGCATTTGTGTAAGATAGTCTAACGCTATCCGTAACTGGTAGTTATAAGGGCTATTTTCGGAAGTGTTACAAAGTTCATGAGTTATGTTTGTAGTCAAGAGAATTTGTTCCTTTGAATTTGTTTCAAAGCATAATACTATATTTGGGCCCCTCGTAGGATTGACAAGATGTTTGTAAGGCCTTACCCAAGATCTATCTGGAATACGTTCAGATGATTTGGTAATCTTGTTCAATCAAATACAACGAGAAACAGAATATTAACTTATGAAATGACTTGATCCATATTCATAGTTAATGTAGTATTAGTAACCAAAGGATAAGTAAAAATGATGAATCATTAAATGGTTTTTCCAGGAGACCATACTCGATTTGATCTGGGGGCATTGGCGTGTGAAAGCTAGACTAACCAATGTCATTACTATATTAAGTAATATCCAAGTGGGAGCTGAAAGGTTTATGGATAATTATTAATATATGTATGACCGGATTCGAACTCGAGACTTCGGGATTGCACGCATTACATATGAGAATCAATGTATAAATAATTAATATATAAAATGTTATATTTAATTATTTGATCACGAAATAAATACTTAATGATATTTAATATTTGACGAGTTTTGATTATCGGTCATTAAATGTCAACGGGATATGAAGAAAAAGTTAACAAGTCAAGAAGGTTTTGGAATCCTCTTTTGGGCTTGTGTTTGGCTGAAAACTATAGAATCCCACATCGGATACTATAGCAATCTTGACATCTACCATAAGGCTATAAATACATCCCCATGTATTCATCCTTTGGTACACTAGATTTCAATAGAAGGCCAAACCTCTTCTTTTTTCCTCTTGTTCTTGGTCGACGAAGTGAATCCCCATTGTAAGGGATTTACGAGTGACCTTGAGCATAACAAAGGTGTTTGGTTAATCTATTGTGATCAAGAACCTAGCTTTTCTCATTGAGTCGTTACTAATACGTGTGTACAAGAACGAAGAGCAAATACACTTGTGTTTGCATATCTTGGGTATTCGACTTTTGATATGGTCGAATTATATAAACCTTAATTTATTAGGGTTTAGGGTTTCTTGGTCGTTGATCTTAATTTGGGGCTTTCATGAACCCTAATTGCATTGATTCGCAAAAGGTACGCATATACATTTAATTCGGTTAATTAATTTACAAGTATTATTCCTATTACTTCCGCTGCATGCTTTGATGATGTTTACTTGTTTTATATAATTGTTATGATTAGTAAAACCCAACAGTATGTTCCAACAAACAAGCTTGAAGAGCCTAATGAGTTTCAAAACGAAAAGTTGATAGACTTAACAACATGTATACAATATCAATGTAGAAGTTTTTTGAAGGCAACGCAACCCTGCCCATAACTAAAGAAAATTAAATTAAAGGGATCATGAGATATGTACGTGAGGTTGAAGTTGTAGTAGTGTAGCAAGAGTGGAGTATAGGTCCTTCATACGGTCTCGGCGTTCCTTTTCTTTGGCCGCAGGTGGCCGCTGAGGCCCTGAGCTTCTACGTCTCATTTGGATGTGTGCTTATTAATGTACGCCGTTAATGTTTAAGGTAGTTGTGCAAGTGCCGCATGCACCTGTACGTTTTTATATACTGGTTGTAAGTCAAGCAGGCTAGACAAATCAACCGCCCACAAAAACCTTACTTAGAATTTTCCACTCGTCGTATTTGCAAATATATACATCAATCGTTTTGAACTTTTGATGAGGCTATATATCTATACATGTTTACGTTCTAAGTAATTATTTTGTAATATAAACAAATGTGAAGGGAATGATCGATATTTTCTGTTGGATATAGTTTGTTTCTATCTTTGACTATAGGTGGTGGTGTGGGGATGAGTTCAAGTAAAACACTATTATAGTATAAAAGGTAGGAAAAAATAATATGCTAGTAGCTATTAGATGCATTATATTGACTTTAATCAAATCAAAGGTCCAAAGATTTAATGACAAATTTGTAAATGTATCAAAATTTGACAATTTGGATTTGTGAATGGAAAGTTATTGGCGTAATTTTACACCATAATATAGTGACGGTTTTCATTGTTTGCAAAATATATGGATTTAATTTCTCAATCATCTCTCTAAACATTCTCAAACCCAACAACACAAAATTATTCCTGTTATCAAAATAAACATACATACTATATTGATAGCCGACGATGACCGAATCTACATACATTTAGGCATCTGTAGAAAAATAGATTAAAAAAGTCAGTAACAATATACATACATTTGGCCTTGCGTACTGATGATGGAATATATGATGATCTACTTACTAATCAAAGATGATGCGAAAGATGATCTATGCTCCATGTTGATGATGTGAAAGATTGTTAATGCTATATTTATAGCCGACGATGACGATGATGATGATCGACACTAAAGATGCAGAGATTGATGATGAGGATGCAAAAGATGATGACGATGATAACTACGAAGATGCAGCATACGATATATGATCATGAAGATGCAGCTTATCGAGGATGATAATGATGCGTATGATCGATGTTCACGATGATAACGATGCTAAAGATGATCATGAATGAAGACACTAATTTGATAACGATGATGGTCAGGTTATCGCTTTTGTTATTTGTTATTGCATGTAATTTAATTAACTAAATGTTATAATAATGTGATTCTCTTAATAAGGTGGATATATGAATCTGTAGCTTTATTTTATCATAACATTTGAATTACTTATTTTTCATCATAATTCTAATCTACCTAATATTGATGCATGAAACTGTTTTGGCAGTTTTGGATGCATAATTTGAATATAAATTGTACTATTGCTAACTATAAGGGGCCGTTTGGTTTGCCGTAATCCGCTGTAATTAGATGTAATTGTAATTTGATTACATTACGTAGTATGTTTGGTTAGCAGAATGGAGAGAATTGTAATTCAGATTACATTACGTAGGCTGTTTGGTTTGCGTTGTAATTGTAATTCAGTCATTACAATTACATCAAAAGAGGGAATTCAAATTATAAAGGATGTTGGATGGAAAGTTTTGAATTACGTTGTAATTCAGAATTTTATATTAATAACAATAATATATATATATATATATATATATATATATATAGGGATGAGATCAAATAAAAAGAGAAAATTTGGTAAAAAGAATAAGAAGGATTTTGGACCCTTGATTTAAAATCAACGGATGAGATTAACTATAATCCTAACTAACTATTAAGGGTATAGAAGTAATTTCGCAATCAACTATAATCCTAACTGGCCTATATAATTATAAAACCTAGCTTCTACACACACTAAAACCCAGCTTCTACACACACGAACACACAAAAACTTCAATCCTAATTAACCTTTCATAATCAACTTTAATCTCTTTGTCATTGAATCGTAATCTTCAATCCGTTTCCCAGCATTAAATCAAATTGGGGGTTATAACACTTTTGTTGATTTGTTCAATCGGTTATTAACGTAATCACAAATCACAATCCTGGATGATAAGCTCAATTTCGAATTTTTCCATAATGTTTTCGATTCATAATAGTGATAATCAGGGTACGTATTTTTTTTTTTTTGCGTTAAAATCAATTTTGGTTCGACATCAGATTAAGCTTTTTTGTTGTAATTTAGTGTATTTGATAATAAATTTGTGCTATTGGTGTAATTTAATATGTAAAGTAGTGTTTTTAGTGTAATTTTCTGTAATTATGGATTTATGGTGGAAGTTAATGCACATATTTGTGTTATTACAATATCTAATGCATAATTATTGCTATTAGTGTAATTTGTGTTATTAGTGTAATTTGATGAAAGTTTGTATTTGTAGTACAATTTGATACACAAATTAGTTTATTTGTGACACAAATTTTTGTTATTAGTGCTTTTTTGTGGAAATTTGTATTTGTAGTAAAATCTGATTCGCAAATTAGTATCATATATTATTCGGTACATAAATTTGTGTTAGTAGTGTGATTTGAGGAAAAATGATTATGTGTGGAATCTGATGCACAATTCAACTTCTGTCAATTTACTGGATTTTGATTAAGTTGACAAGTTTATGTTTTTGTTGTCCACTGATGTTTGGGAACCTCGTAAGTGAGCATGTTCTATATATTTATTTGACTCTCTCTTTAATGCAGACCCTTTATTAGTCACATTTGAAAGTTGTGAATATCTTTCAAAAATATCATCTGGCAGAATCGGATGACACTTTTATGTTTTATACTTGTTTGTAGGAAATATGACCACTAAAGAAAACGAATGCACAAAGAAATGCTCTTGCGTTAGTCCTTAAGCTCAAAAGAAAGATCTTGAAAACTTTAAATGAGAGCATGGACGAGCTTAACCAACGAAGGAAGAGTATGTGGTGGAGTAGATGGATTCCAAGAGAGGAATGAGAAAGATCATATGTACATTGTTTAGTATCACACATTACGTACGCCCATACGATATTTGTAAATTTGTGTAGCCATCATATTTACTTACTAAAGGTAATGTATAACCACATATAAGCATTCATAAACATATCATTTCTAAATAAAATATAAGCATTCCATATACATTTCAATTCTAAACAAAACACAATCAGACTAGGACATGCTATTAACACGGTCTTGACTACTCCAAAAACTTGTTCTTCAGAAGCTTCGCTTGAGCACTATTAGGCAATTTTCGACATTCCTCCTCTTCATAAATATTTTTTTGTTGTTCTTCCCTCTCATTCTTCAATCCATGTTTCCAATTCTGTTGCACGCCCAAGATATGTCTTCCATATGACGCAACATTAACACAATGTAGTCTATACAATTATTCTATGTTATCCATATCATGTCTAATCTTTGTGACCTTTGTTCATAATCACCTTTATATGTTTTTTGATTGTTAGCTCGACACACTGATAATACACCAAAAATTACATAATCGCATTACTAAAACCAAATGCAGATTTATACCATTTTTAATGCACAAAACTATGTCTTTTCAAACATTAGCATGCATGTTAACTAAGTAGGTCACATTTTAACTTCCTATGAAAATTAATGTACATTTAAACAATTTTTAATGCACAAAATAGTGTCATTTTAAACTATAGTGTATTGATTTCCTAAGCATGCCACCTTTTCTAAATTCCTATGAAACGGATGCACATTTAGACCATTTTAATGCACGAAATAGTGTTATTTCACCCATTAGAGTGTTGATTACCTAAGCATGTCGCCTTTACGAACTTCATATGAAAACGAATGCACAATTAGACCATTTTTAATGCACAAAATGGTGTTATTCCAAACAATAGCATATAAATTACCAAAGCATGTCACTTTTACTAGCATCGTGTGGTTAAACGCGAGAGCACACTAACATTGTTAAGGAATGCTGCTTCCAGATGCAACAAGAATGGTTATTACACACTTTATTACAAAACTATTAACATAGCAGAAGGTGGGAACCGGTTCTTTTTTTTTTCTTTTTGTTTGTTTGTTTTTGAATTGCTGTTTTTGGTCATTCATTCTTTAGCTTTTTGTTGTCCGGTTGCTGACTACTTGACCACTGCCACTTTCAAGTTTGAAAAGTTCCCTCCCTCCACTTTTCGACATTAAATCGGAAGAGATGCTATCTGCCATTGTCCTGTAAATGAAAAAACCTGTCATACCAATGAACCGAAGGATATATTTGCGGATAAAAGTAAAGCAACATTTAAATGGGTCAACATATAAAAACTATACTCAGATAGTCAAACAAAGTAAAGAATTAACATGATTCAGTTGATTGTGTAGAAGATATTCTTTTATGTAATAGGCTTATTTTATACTACTCGACTCAGATAGTCGACTGCTCTCAGAGTCTCAGCCTACTTAATTTATCTATGAATACTTACGAGCTTCATTCCAGGTCATTACTATTAATGCCATGTTGGGTTGAAAATCCATTTAGACTACCTTACATTACAAGTCACACTTTCACAATTGATACATTAATCGACTATAGTGCATAATTAATGCAATTAGTTTTGTAAATTCTGTGTCAAAGTGTAATGGGAGACTGCATTTGGAAAAATAATGTTGCGACCAAAACGAGGAAACTATGGTGCATAATTGAGAAATTTTTTATGTACAATACTACGATTATTCATTCTAATTAGTCTTCTTCGCTGATCATGAGTATGCAAAACCCGAGACAAAACAGTTAATCTCAAATCAAAATTGTGCCTATAGTATACAGGTACGCTACGCGATCTTTGCATATATCGAATACCAATTTTCTGAATGTGTCCACTCTCCAAACCTTTTCTCACTAAACAACATTGGTTTGGTGAAAAACTAGGTTTAGTATATACTAAAATACGAGTCCAGTTAAAGGTATGGTTCCGGGCCAAACTGGTCTTATTTCCTAGTTGCAAACCCATATCACAAACCAAAAGTTACCAGTTGCAGAAAATTAATGCACGTTTAAGCCATTTTTAATGCACGAAGTAGTGTTATTCTACATAACACACGATTACCAAAACGTATTCCACGTTTACTAATTCCCTACACAAATTAATGCACATTTAGCCCACTTTTAATGTGCAAAACAATGTTATTCCACATAGCTCACGATTAACCAAACTTATCACACGTTTACTAATTGCCTACAAAAATCAATGCACACTTAGCCTAATTTTAATGCACAAAGCAGTGTTATTCCACATAACGTATTGCACTTTTACTAACTCCCTACAAAAATTAATGCACATTTAGCCCATTTATTAATGTGCAAAACAATGTTATTCCACACAGCTCATGATTATCCAAATTTAATGCACGTTAATTAACTGCTTACAATATCACAAACCAAAAGTTACCAGTTGCAGAAAACTAATGCGCGTTTAAGCCATTTTTAATGCACGAAGCAATGTTATTCTACATAACACACGATTACCAAAACGTATTCCACTTTTACTAAATCCCTACACAAATTAATGCACATTTAGCCCATTTTTAATGTGTAAAACAATGTTATTCCACATAGCTCACGATTATCCAAACTTATCACACGTTACTAATTGCCTACAAAAATCAATGCACATTTAGCCTCATTTTAATGCACAAGGCAGTGTTATTCCACATAGCGTATTGCATGTTACTAACTCCCAACAAAAATTAATGCACATTTAGCCCATTTTTAAATGTGCAAAACAATGTTATTCCACACAGCTCACGATTATCCAAATTTAATGCATGTTATCACAAACCAAAAGTTACCAGTTGCAGAAAATTAATGCACGTTTAAGCCATTTTTAATGCACGAAGCAGTGTTATTCTACATAACACACGATTACCAAAAAGTATTCCACGTTTACTAATTCCCTACACAAATTAATGCACATTTAGCCCATTTTTAATGTGCAAAATAATGTTATTCCACATAGCTCACGATTAACCAAACTTATCACACGTTTACTAACTGCCTACAAAAATCAATGCACACTTAGCCTAATTTTAATGCACAAAGCAGTGTTATTCCACATAACGTATTGCACTTTTACTAACTCCCTACAAAAATTAATGCACATTTAGCCCATTTTTTAATGTGCAAAACAATGTTATTCCACACAGCTCACGATTATCCAAATTCAGCACACATTTATTAACTGCTTATGAAAATCAATGCACATTTAGCCTATTTTTTAATTCATAAAGCAGCGTCATTTCACATAACACACGATTACCTAAACGTATCTTACTTTTACTAACTTCCTACAAAAATTAATGCATATTTAGCCCATTGTTTAATACACAAAACATTGTTATTTCACATAACTCACAATTACCCAAACATATCATATTTTTCACAATAATCTGTGAAAATTGATGCACATATATCCATTTATTATGCACAAAGCATGTAAACTTAAATTTGATGAACACTTTTATCAGAATATCTATTAACAAAACAATTTTAGCTTAATAAAATCATTACCTATGGAATTTGAAGTTTTTGATGGAAAAATATCGTTTATCTTCATTCCCCATCATCGCATATATTTTGTTTCCACTTAACACCATTTTTTTCTGTAAAATAACTGATTGCAGATTCGATTGGAATTAAATCATTGTTCGCATCATGAAGTTACGAAATTTGTATGTATTTCTGGACGAATATTGTTTAGATCTGGGTTTTCATCGATGATTTTTAGAAGATCTGAATAGTTTTTTAAGGATTAATAGTGAGATGAGAGTGAATTTTTTACAGAGAGAAAGTTGTTGACGAGGTGAGGATGGAATCTGTTATGAATGTAACAGATAGTGAGTGTTTATGTATTTGATGAAAAGACCTTTTTGCCCTTCCAGTCTTAATTAAAGTTAGAGTTTAATCTCATCCATTAATTTTTAAATCAAAGGTCAGAAATCCTTCTTATCCTTTGTATGAAAAATTGTCTTTTTATTTTAACTCCCCTATATATATATATATATATATATATATATATATATATATATATATATATATACTAGATTTCAAAGCCCGCCCGATGGGCGGGCATGACTTATGATTATAATTGGCATATTTTTGTATATCGAAAGAAGGGTGCTAAATAATTGTAGTCATATTTTATAGTTTTACATAATAGTTTTTATGTTTCTTTTTTCATGGACATATATAACTATATAAGTGTTAATTTTGTGTCCAATATATATTGTATTGGTAGTTTCACCCATTTAACATGTGCGTTTCATGTGTTTTCAGCTAATGAAACAAACATGTTAAAAGGACGTGACAATCTAGTTGGTTAGACCCTTTTATCCAAAAACTTTGATTATTAGTGTGATAATATGTATACCTTTTAATCATATTTCAGTCCCTAATTTAAAAAGTATATATTATAGAAAAGTTTGATGAGAAACTACCGTCCGATAATGATATTGCTTGGAAGATGGTTTGCAAAAGCTACAACAATAAAATATTGGACTTATGACTTGATTGAGAAGTGCATATTAGCATATCCTGATATAATCTACTATGATTTTGATGGGTTTAATTTGTTCCATTTAGCCATCAAAGAACGCCAAGTGATGTATCTAATAACATTAGTTATGGTTAATAAACTAATGTGACCGAGGGTTTGCTACTAAGTCGTTGGGGGAGCTCATTGAGATAAGAGGAGAACATGTACAAATCACATTAAAATGTAATCTTGCTATCTAACATGCACCAACGAATATACTCCATCTTTATTTATTAGAAGGTAAGTTTAAAATTGATTGTTTTTTTCTACTCAAATTCTAAGAAATGTAAACAAAAATAAATATCTTATGGCAATAACAATATTCATATACTAAGAAATCAGTTATATAACTGAAACTTACTCTATGCAATGTTGTAGAAAACAAAATAAGAGGAAGTAGTTATATAAATTATGCTTTTGCTTGGTAATGGTTTATTAAATTCATGGTTTTTTTTTTACTATTTCTTGCATTGAACTACTAAATGGGCATTTAGATGATGAACTGATATACTCATCATGTTGCATATGTAAAAGCTAAATTTAAGCAAGTCAAGTTAAAGTATCATAATAAATTATCATAGGTAGATTGGTAGTTAAGATGATATTTGAACATGGCCTTTAACATCACTTATGGATTTAGAATGTACCTCGACTTCTATTCCGCATAAATCTGGAAATATTTTAGTACCTCATTCAAATTTCTCATCAATTAGTTTTACTAAGTTTTGTAATAATGACAAATCCTGGAACTAAGGGTAGATTTTCATAATTTAAGCTTATTGTACTCCCTATAGCAAGATGCTAAAAATTAATATCTATAAATATGGTGCCCATTTTAATCATGCTTAAAAAAAACAGATACTTCCTTCAAGTGTAAGTTTTCTTAAAAAATTTAAACTACATATGCTTTTTGAAAAACTCTCAAGGTTTGTGCAAGCACAAAGACCTCTAGAAATAAGTTTCTCAATATTTCCAAACGATGACAGTAGATGTTCATCATAAAGACATGTAAATCGAAATTTAGGCAAACTATTAGCAGGGTGTGATGGGAATATATTTATTGACTTCGCTATGAGATGTAACTCAGATATAGAACCAGCCTCAACTGACTTAGACTGTTTTTCAAACAAAAAAGATATAAACATTAAGTCTAAGTTGACAAGCTTTTCTAAACACCCAACCAGAGCGTTAATTTCTTCTAGATACAAACAGTCCTTAAGATCCAACCTCTCAAGATTTGGAGTCAGCCCAATGTCAACGATCCTTAACTTGGAATGAGAAAGGTCTAGGGATCTAAGATTTATACATCCAATGGGCATGTGAAGTTCAACAGATTCAAATCCTTTAATATCTCGTGATTCTGTGGCAGGCCATGGTTCAACTTTTTCAACAGCGTAAACTAAGGTCAAGAAATCTCAGCTTCTTAAGTTCCTATCATAGATAGAAAGAAGGAAGAATTCAGTAGCATTGAGAAATATCTCTCAACCGAGAGGTCAGGGGTTCGATCCTCACTCCCTACAAAGGCCGGAGGTCCTTTCTACCTTTGGTAGAACTGGAAGCAGCCTCTCTACCTTAGGTAGGGGTAAGGCTGTCTACATCTTAACCTCCCCCATACACCGGAAACGGTATTGGGTTCCCATAACCCGTGGAAGACGGCATTGGGCGTTACTTTACTTTTTTTTTTACTATTAGCTGTAATTTTGATTAACGCCGTTGGTTTCATAGTGTTGTACATTTATTATGGAATGAGAAGATCAATAAGCAATGAATAAATGGACAACCAAAAGGATTAATTTTCCATAATAAATTATGGTTTCGTATGTTTTAGTTGAACAGAAAATAATAATTTTGGAACCCGTTCTTCTGATCTGACAATCTCCTCCACACTTCTCTGCTTCTGCATATGAGGGATCACTTCGACATACTACAGAATCAGATAAGACTTATTGTTACTATAGACACATTACCAAAGACAAAAATATTAAACCTTCATAAGCGTAAAACTATAAAAATCAGAATCAGTTCTGTGTTAAGCTAGTCTTCTGATACTACTGCATATTAGTTACCAGCACCTACACAACCACCAAATGAAAGCTAAACACAGTTTGACAATCATGGTTTTGCTGCTGGAAGCAGAAACTTTGAATAGCATGATACCCTTTGATTAGAAAAAAGAAACACAAGAGAAAACACAAGACCCAAGGTTTTTTTTCGGTTAAATGTGCTCAACGTACAGTTTGTAAAAATGGGTGAGTAGAACAAGTTGAGTAACAAGTTGAAACCGGTTTGAGTTAAAAAAAGTCTTTTTTGTAAGAGTAAAACAGGTTGGGCTGAAATATGTTAATAAATATTATATTGTGCAAACAATAGTAATGTAGACTTCTAAAAAATGATTTGTAAGGAAATCTTAGGTATTAAATCTGCACATTGAGCAACTTTTGCTCCATTTGACCCTATTTATTCAGCTCATGCCACCTCTGATTAAACTCATGCTCCTACAATTCAAGTGCGACATGAAATACCTAACATAACTTTTATTATGTTTTAAATTCTATATATTTCCTAATTTGTTGCCAAACTGTGGTACTACCAGTAATAAAAAGAGAGTGTAGTATTCTTTTCTAAAAAAAACTAATGAAATTGTGTTTCGCCTGTGTAATAGACTTGTTTGCAGCAAGTTCATCAGCGTTGCCAATGCTAACCTGAACAGGATTGACAAGAAGATAACCAGTTATTTTCCCAACTTCTTTGGGCCAAGTGGCGGTGTACATCAGAGTTTCCTTGTGAGGCGGTATTTCATTCTCATCATGCTATTCCATGTATCATCGCCATCAATAAATCGTTCTAAGTGAAATCCAGTACACACTCTTTGTAGGCTAAATATTAACATCATATATTTGTAGCTATAGCTAATAGTCACCACAAAAAAGGTGCCTCGTCATCAACATGTTCAACATCTTCATTCTCATCATATATTTTTCTTTTAAGGTTACTCAGACCTATATATTGATCTGGGCAATTCCATACAACCTTTAAACTATCTACACATTCCAAACTGAGGTGTTTAAGCTTCCCAAAAATCTTGTCCAAGCTGTTTAGACGAAAGAAATTTATCTGAGTTTGCTGTGTCAAACAAGCATGATACATTGGGGTAGGATACTAATCGGATGTACTCTAATTCATTGTAACATTCATGATACAGCTGGGCAGAATATTCTTCAAGTTTTCTATGGAATTGAGATATGTACTGTGACTTGCCTCAGTCAATTGCTTAAGCCACTTCGAGAATGGAATCGCAACATAATCAGTATTAATACCTAGATGTCGATGTTTAAATTTGGCAGTGGGATAGTAATCAAAGTATCCTCCAATTTGGAATAAAAAATCCTTTCAAATTTTGAGGATTTAAACCTTCATGAATCACATCAAAATGCAGAACGTGTAAAGCCAAATATGTGAGTTTTGACAAGTTCATTATCTCAACAATACGCTCATATATTCCTTCAAGCACCCACTTGAATCTAATCAACAACTCTTCTAACCTCCAGAGCTTTAATATGACACCTTGTGTTACATGATATAGATTTTTACAATTAATAGCTCTATGGTGCCTCAAATTTACCATCTGACCAATCTCTTGAGGAATTTCTTTGATTCCAGTCTCATCAAGAATTAGAATCTCAAGGTCATGATTGCTTTATAGATGGATCTATACGTGACGGTGCATGTTCCTGTAATCGAGTAAGTGCCTTGTCCCATTTTTGATGCTTTCAAAGCATTTCCTACTGCTTGACAATCCACCACATTCTTCAGCAACCTTCATTGCAACTCGTTTCACATCAGCATCTCTCTCAACTTCTTCACCTACAACACAATTAAAAATAATCCAAGCTTCCTTTTTTGGCAATGCATTTACACATATCTTAACTTCTAGTGGTCCAGGTGCAGGAGTATCTACAGAGACACAAGTTTCATAAACCTTGCCACCTTCTCGTTGCTGAATAATTTTTCCAGATCCAACAAACTTCACTCAAGAAACAACTCTGTATATCAAATAAAATAGCTAATTAAAATAAGAAGTGCAAAAGTGAGCATTACTTACACTTTTTTATAATCACTGCAACATAATGAGTTATAACAGTGGATAAATGCCCAGTAATTGAGTATATATAGATTGGTTTTAAATCATCATGTATTGTGTTCTTAAAAAATGCAGTATCACCTTTAGTTCCTGAAAAGCAATGGGATATCCAGAAAGATTCAATGGATCAAAGAGTGCACCGCCTCGATAATTAATGTCACCAGGCAGGTATATTCCTAATTGCTTAAGAGCCTCGATCCCACAGTATCTTGCATATTGTGGCCCAACCTATTTGCAGAAAATTCACAACTTCAAGACGTGCATATTGTCTAATTTAATACAGTAGACATAAATTTTTATGGTTACCATGAGAAGAAATAAGTATAACATATTACCTGAAGCTGGAACAAATTTTTTATCGCTATTTTTATGCACGTCAAAGTTAGCAATTGGTGGATTATATATGATGAGGATATAATAATCAACAAACACAATGCGAGAACTTATAAAATTGGGAATATAAAAAGGATACCTCAGGATGGGTGAGTCTTCGTGTACCTTGGTTGCCAGTTTCAGATCATTCTGACAAAATGATACTTTCTAGCTAATCATACCTGATCCTTGGTTGACACAACAGATTTCATATCATCCTCCATGCCTTTCAGTTGTTGTTCTTGCTATGTCACGGAAGCTGCCACACTCTTATGCAAGACGGCAAGTTGTTTCGTTAATTGAGGCTGGAATTGCAACGAAGCCAACATAAATCCGATCCGAATAAAAAAAATAAAAGGCAGTTTCATTATGGTAGTATACCAGCCACCTATTCTGGAATTGGAAGTTCCAATCGGAGCGTGGACGCTATGTTATTCGAACTCCCAGCATCAATGATCATCTTTGCGCTGTCCAATTCGGGCATAGGCCCTCTTTCCTAATTCATCTACGGGTCTTATCTTACGAATGAGAGAAGGACTTCCTGGCGGGTACCGGCGAGCCCTTCCTTACGTGGCTTACCGCGAATGAACCAACCAAGCTGCTCTATCAAAGGACTATCTCAAAAGCCGGAGAGAACGATTGAATTGAAGCCATGTCTCCCAAGAGAAAATGGCCACACTCTTATGCGCTGAATATCTTGGTCTGGATAACTAATCATATAGTTAATGATTAGTTAATCTTATAAGTAGTTTGGGCTTATAAGTTGATCTTCTTCAGTTGAGTTCACTGCACACTCGAGTCCTAAAAATGAAAAGAATGGTCTTAATTTTGTATTCACCAATAATAAACTTTATAACGATAACTACCGAAGATTATATATCAGGGAAGCATACTTTCACAACCATGATATACTCCATTAATAAATAAATAAAACGTTGCTGAAACTGGATATACCCGAACCATACATTGTTTTCTACTTGTCTAGACCAGCTCAAAGTTCTTCTTTAGCCTGTACCAGTGTATCCCCCTATTAAAATCTGTATTTTCATTTCTTATGTATTCAAATCTATGTAAATATTTTCAGCATATTGAAGCAAAGAAAATGTTCAATAGCTTAATAATGTGTACTTACTTGATTGTACTTCAAAAAATTACTTATGATGGTCACTCTGATATTCTCCAGGGGAGCTGGATCTTCAACCTATCACCAAGTTGATCTATAAAATAAACAAACAAAAATGATACTCCGTTCGCGTGATTAATCATTCTTTTCCAGCAGACCACCTTTTTTATTAATTATTTAATAATAAAGCAGCCTCTATGGAAGTGCTAATTAGTTCCCTTACCAATCAGAAAATTACTGCTAAGATAAATAACATAGCGCAAATTTACAGCAAATATAATGTGACTTCTGAGGGTTGCACAGCCGCCATAAGTATAGGAGATAAATATGAAACATACTTACATTGGAGTAACAAAAGCTTGTGTTTTTATTACTGACACTTCAGCTGTGATAGTTCGTTTTGCTACATCCACGCCTAGATGTTTCAATGCACTAATCTGCACCAACAATACAAGCGGTTTAATCAGGTCATAAAACCCTTGTAAAGGATTCTTCAAAAAGAGGGCAACAGCCATTATGGAAATATGCATACATATTTGAGTACGTTGAGAAGTTATGACCTAATGAATCTTTATTTATCCAAAAAAACATAACACCTAAAAACAAAAGATAACGTCTCTCCCAAACCAGTACCAAAAATTTTATGCTTCTTACGAAGATACTTAGATATAATAATTTGCAGGCAACAAAACAACTCGATAGCAAAGAATTCAGTTGGTGCAAACTGGTTGTGCTCTGGCACCAAGAGTATAGTTTTCAGACAAATAACTAAATATTACCGAATCATTGAGGGCACCAAGAGAACCACCAAAGCTGACTTGAAGGACAGTTGCATCTGGATTTGAATACTGATCAATGCTAACAATTGGACTGGGAACATCAAGTGCCTGTTCAGATGTCAAGATCTGATATTAGAACTATGAATCTTTAGTAGGTGAAGTATAAATGACAAAGCATTTCTGAATACAAAATCCATCCTTCCGCATATTAAAAAAAATGTAGAAGGTATTTGAATTGATTAAAAAATTGGTGTACAAGTTGAAAGATTTGAAATAAGCGTGTTAAACAAGTTTGAATGGCCCTCACTGAACCCATACATCAACACCTCACTATGTAAATACAATATTAGAATATGCTAAAACAGCATATACTTGAGCCTGACACTACATTTTCCAGTGTTTGGAAAAGACATTTCTAGTATCGCAACAAAAATTATACATTTATTGAAACTTACATACACACGAGAGCAAACCGTACCAATATAGCAATTGGTAGAATATATATGATGAGGATATAATATTCAGCAAACACAATGCGAGAACTTATAAAATTGGGAATATAAAAAGGATACCTCAGGATGGGTGAGTCTTCGTGTTCCTTGGTTGCCAGTTTCAGATCATTCTGATAACATGCATTTTGGGACAATGTAGGCTCTCGAAACAAAGTGCAACCTGTGCCAGAGGTCTATCAGTACAAACAATTATGGAATGAGAAGTGGAATCAGATCCTAAGACAGCGCAAATTCTCTTTCTGGTTCAGAAGTTGTTATCAATACCTGTAGATGATGCAGGCTTCTTAGACTCTTGTTGCAAGGCAGATTCTGACCCTATCAAACCTTTATCTTCCTTGAGTGTAGAACCATGGTTAGTGTGGTTCTCCGCTATTACCAAGTGTTTGCATATCAACAGCAAAAGGATGCTCAGAACCTGACAAAGTTTCCTGCTCAACACGCCCTACAGATCCAGGATCTACGAAACACAATTCAATAGGGTATGAATTATTAATAAAAGATTTATTAACGTGGGTTTTTGAATATATCATTATCTGATCATAATTACTGGTATATAGCCTGCTTTTGCAGATATATCTTCATACATAAGGTACCTATAAACAGTGTTTGGCATCAGTCATCTAAGTATCACCAAATGATCAGGAAAACTACAGGCAAGATAAACAACGACCTCTATGGGGATTTGAACAGGTTGCGTAGACCATGTTTCGGGCACTTTGATAAGCTTTCTACAAAAGGATGCATAATTAGGTGACATTAACTATGAGAAAAACTCATAAACTTCCAACAGGAAAGATGGTAATTTGGTTCTGTGCGATACAAATATACAATATGACAATGTAGTCTAAACATAATGGCTAAACTATCACCATACAATGTCCATATTTAATGGTAAACTCTTCAGCAGTAGAGAAAGTATAAATAGGTCTCACAAAACTCCCCCAAATCTTCAACAAAACCCATCAAGACCTGCAATTTTGAGCTTCAAAATTAATAGATTTAAAAACCAAATTAGAATCAGATTAAGGATTAAATCATTGAATACATACCAAGATACTCTTCATGATAGTCAGGATTTGTTTAGGAATGTTCTAGGTAGTGTGTGCTTTGTGAGTGATTGGATTGTGTAACTGAATTGGGGTTTTAGTGGGAAAAAATCTCATAAAACGACACCCTCCCCCACAAAACGACGTCGCTTTATTTCTCCCCCCCCCTAAACGACGCCGCTCCCACACCTAATGTATAATAGTATAATTTGGTTCATGCGAATTGAAATCAGGAACAAACAATATTAAAATTAACTTAATCTTATTGGAAAATAGTCCGAGCAATGCACAATTTACATAGTGTTAAATTTACATAATGCCCAATGAGAATGATGCGAGTAATAGTAAAGCAAGAACTGTCAACAGAATTTCCGGTTCACTTGAGACTCCACTTGGTGGGGCAGCAGTGGCATTTATATAGGATGAACCTAAGAAAACGATTACAACAGAAATTAGTAAATATTTAAGATCAAATATCAAAAGGTTTCTTGATTTGTGTGTGACTTACAATCACAATTATTCCATCCAATTCTCTGACCCGGCCTCCAAATCATAAACAATGACCTTATCTCTAAGAACAAGGTCTGCACCAATTAAAAACAAAGATCAAAACATCAAAAATGGTCAAATTTTCTCACAAGATTCAGTTCCATGACTATACCTCCTAAAATAGTGTCTTGATTTGTTGACTATACAAAGCCAATGCACCAGACCTCAATATCACCCTACAGGAAAAATTTTGTATTAAAAGGAAACTGTTATTAAGAGTAAACTGCAAGAATTTAAGAGTTGTAAGATGACGCTTATGAGAAGAATCCCCGTCAAAACTAAAGGTAAGATTATTTTAATATGTGCTCCACTGATCAGTCCCCTCTATTCTTCTTGAAATTTGATTAGTCAACTGTATTCATAAGATAGCATTTAACAACATTATAAATTTACAAGCATCTAACCACCATGCAACAAATGAGTTTATATATAAAGTCATATGAACCCTTTGGTTATGCAGCGTAGATTAAAGCGTTACTGGAGTTATCAACCAAGACTATGCGAGCACACCAACTCGCCAAACTGGCTGAAACAGCTTCAAAATGACATGTAATTATTTGTTTGTAAGGCATTATAGGCCAGACATAGTGGCAGTTACACTACAAAGTTTCAACCCACTATGGGCCTAAAAGTTCCTTCAACTCAACTTCAAGCTCAATACTTTCAGCGTTTAAAGATATTTTTCTTTTAGCTTATTGTCATACATATGTTAAGTCACTTGAAAACATCACAAAAAGTAGAGTTTTAATTTTAATTTTAAAATTTTCGTCGAATTCTATCTGAGTTGGAGTAGCAGGTTATATATTTTAAGTCCATTTAGATATTAGATAAATACGTATTTGAAGTTAAGAACACCAAAGTATTAACAGAACCTGTTACCTAGTTGAGGCAACAAATTCTACAAAAATTAACAAAAATATATCTATTAACAAATACGTATTAGAAAATTAACCTAATTCGTGAGCATAGTTAATTAAAGAGTCATCTAATAGCTTACCCAAATTTAATCAACTTCGATAACTATACATCAAAATACATCAAACAGCTTACTTTATTTGGTTTTCTTGAAAGTGAACATGATATTGTGCTTTAATCACCTTAAGAAATTACATGTGTGATCTAGAGCAGAAGCATGAAGTAGAGGTTGTCGACTTAGGGTTTTGGGAATGGTATCGAATATTGATATGAGACTCAATAAGGGTTTAGTTATGCCCTGATGTTTTCCCCCCATAATGTCACAATTGGTCCCTCAGTGTTTAGCTTAATCTCTTTTGTTTAGTTTATTTTTTTTGTTTTCAGATCCTAAACACAACTTATGGATTGGCTCCATTGGTTGAGGTCCTTGCTTAGGGAGTAACATGTGCAAGTTCGAATCCAGTTTAATGAATTTTTGGTCCGAATTTTCGAATTGTACAATACTTCTTAGGTGCTTTGCTTAGGTGGCATTAATGCATGTATATGATGACATGGAAATATGACGTGGCTTTATGGGATGCCAAGTGGCATTATGACGTGGCATGCCTCCTCTTATATATAATGTATAGATGTATAGGGGGGCTTTATTTTGAGAACCTTGTTAAGTGCGAGAACTGCGAGAACCCCTTATGTACTCCTATTAAGGCATATTGTGCAACATATCAATGCAACATAACATTTTTGAATTATTAAACTTTTTAATTTAATCCAAAAGGGTATAATAGTAAAAGTCAATTTTATATTATTTTTCGATTTTTTTTTTTTTTTTTTTTTTTTTTTTTTGCATGTTTTAAAACTGATTTAGTGCATATGTGTTTTTATGAATTAATTTTATTATTTTGGTTTTTGGAATAGTTTTTCGACATACATGTTTTTCAAATGAAAATGTGCATATGTGTTTTTAGATTATGTAAATTTATAACAACCAAGAACATAATGTTAAACACAAAATTCGATATAGATTTAAATTTCCCCATGTTTGTGTTTGAACGTGACTTCACCAAACAACAATGGTGAAATAGAGGCGGCTAGGGTTCTTGAGGAAGAGGGGAAGAGAGAAAGAGAGTAGATCTGGAAAAAATAAAACATGGGGAAAGGTTTTGTGATATTATCCTTTTTTTATGTAAGAATTAAATTCCCATATTGCCCCTGATTTAATTTTTCTGTCCAATTATGTTAACTGTATTTTCAAAAGTGCCATTATGCATTGACTTGTTGCACAATATGCATTAACAGGAGTACATAAAGGGTTCTCGTAGTTCTCGCACTTAACAGGGTTCTCAAAATAAAGATACACTATATATATATATATATATATATATATATATATATATATATATATAACAGGAGCCATTTGACATTAATGCCACCTCAATGCAAAATAATCAAATTTCATGCCACATAAGCATTATATATATATATATATATATATATATATATATATATATATATATATATATATATATATATATATATATATATAACATGAGGCATTTGGCATTAATGCCACCTCAATGCCAAATAATCAAATTTCATGCCACATATGCATTTGTTGTCCAACTAAGCAATTTTTAAATCCACCTAAGCAATACTATTTATTTTTTGGATTTAATGTATTAACTAATTGTAAATTTTGGATTTAGAATAATTTTATTTGCAAATTTCGGAATTTTATTAAATATTTTTGAAAATTTTTTATAAAAAAGTGGCCTTGCAAGGATTGAACCTTGGTTATTTGAATAAATAACTTGTGTGTTTACCACTTAGGCAACAAGTTATTTTGATAATTTTGTTGCTTATTATAATATATAAATGGCTATAATTATATTGGAATTATATTAAGTAATTATCTTTTTAAAAACTTATTATACATAAAAAAAAAAAAAAAAAATATATATATATATATATATATATATACGCCTCTTTTAAAACGAAATAAGATTTTAGGGTTTTATTGTTTTTTAATGTGTTTTTGTGCAGGTATCTCATAGTATAAACAATGGATCATATGACCGTATTTTTTCGACAGAAAAAGGTATGCCTCTTTTCCCTCAAAACCCTTATGATGAAACTTTCTTACGGTATATGCATATGTTGGTTTGTTTACAGCTTTTTTCAGGTTAGACATTGTCTTTGCAGGTTAGTCTTCTTCTTTGAACACATGTTGCATGCATGCTAATAACATCAGGTTAGCTATAATTTTTATGTTGCTTTTAGATATAATTTGAGTTGTATATTAGTTTACTATATTTGACATACGATTTGATTTTTTTTTTTGTGAAAATTAATATTAGTTTATAATGCGCATGAGGTGAATCAGCTATTGTACTAACTAATATACTCAATATTTTATGTTGGTATTGAAGTTAAAAATGTGTTTTGTTATCCTTATTTGTAGCGTTTAACGTTTGAAGATGCTCAAACTCCACTGCAATACAAAAAAGTGGTAAATTCTCTACAACTTGTATGATGATTAAGCAGTAAATGACAACAAATTTAATCTTTTATATTTCAGTGTTGAATAACATGCTCTAAATTGATCTTATATATGCTTTTGAGTATTAGTGGTTGGATCATGAAAGACTTAAAGGTATGTAATAAGAGATGTATGTTTCTATGTTTGTGTGAATGTGTGTATAGAAACCGTCGACCTCATGCATCGCACAAGTATAGTTGTTATCTAATGATCTAATCTCTGAAAATTTTACTAAAGTATCGTATATGTTGTTATTTATATTGACTTTGGTTATTTGGCTTTACAAATGATTATGCTCCGTCTATATCATCTATGGGTCAATCGACCTCAAATCTTTATTCTCACAGGTAATAACGTTCTGCCAATCTTTTTGTCCATATTTGAAAAGGGATTAATATATTACGATATCTTATTTGAATGTTTTGTCCATATTTGATACTGGTGTTGCCATATTTGTATGTAACAATGTACTGATTTGATACTGGATGTTGTCCTCGGTCAGTATCTAACTATGGCTGATAGAAGAAGAGAACCCGGTGGGGAATTTGATACTATGTTGCCAAATATGACCATTATAGTATCATTTGAATTCATTCCTATTGTATGTAACAATGTATGTAACTATGGCTGTTGTCCTCAGTCAGTATCTATCAGCTTCTATCGCTTTGGTCACTGGAAAAGATCTTGCTCAGGTACTATTATTTTTTATGGCAACTTATCTTTATTATCACTATACTTGAAAAGCATTTTATTATTTTTATATGGTACCCTTTTCACCTTATCACTTGCTAATGAGAATAAAATCATAATTGGTGCGTCTGGTGCTATTCCCGCTTTAGTTAATCTTCTTGAAAATGGAAGCAGTAGAGGTAAGAAAGATGCTGCAACAACTTTGTTTAATCTGTGCGTTTATCAAGGAAACAATGGGCGAGCTGTGAGGGCAGAGATCATTGTTGTTCTTCTTAAAATGTTGACTGATTTAGGTTTGCCATAAACCGTTTACCTATGATTTACAACTTTTTATATAGTAACTGTGAATATCACAAAGTTATATGAAGTTATAAGCTTCATCAATAGATTTAATATAGAGTTTGGCCTTTTTCTTTTGGTTAGCATGCATTTGATTTCATTGCCATTTGTTTTTTCTGTGATTGGCATTGTATGATTAATACAATTACAGTTCTTTTGATTGATCACATGAAAATTACAAAGATTTTGCAGGAACAAAACTGGCATAATAGAAGTTTTGAGACATATCTGTTATTTACTTCTTTGGAGGAGTGATATATGTACACGCAAAAATGGCACCAACCTGTTTAAAACGACTATACACATACCAAGGTGAAGCTAATGTGTTGAATCGTAATTACTTTGGAACCCGACTTTGGATATATGCGTGTCACTTTCTGATCATATGAGTTAATGATTTTCTTTGTTTGAGGCATGAATTCGAAAATAAAATAAGTTAGGGACATGGTACCTTAGCAACGGAAGCAGGTATTATAGCATCTGAAGTAAGTTAAACATGTCAATGCAGTCAAAAGTTGTATAAGAAAAGGCTAAAAAGCAGGAGGATCTACTTAACTCCGATATTAGATCACTGCTAATGGCTGGAACTTCTCTTTCTGTAGCGAGTAAGAGCTTGCATGCAGGTAACTGAACCTTTATATTAGCATGCTTATATCGATGATAGTTAATAATTAGGACTAGCATTTTGTTGAATTTTCCTCAAAGTCATGGACGTGTCTCCTTTATGGCACAGGAAGCTAATAATTCATTGGCTGGAGAAAGAGGATATGTTCATCTACGGAATATGCAGAAGTTGCTGAGAGCGATGCAACAATTTATGGTTTAACAAATTTCATTACTTTATCCGGTGAAATTTGCATCTGGACATACAACTGAGCAGGAACTTGATTCATTTTTCCAGCAGTAGTAAAGCAGGTAATAGTTCTCATTAGGTATACCGTAGACCTAAAGTATTCTTGAGCACAAACAAAGGGTTTTGTGATTGGTGGCTTTTCTAATGGTTTGTTTGATACGCCAGGTTCCTTACCGGTAGGTTCCTCATCTGTTACTGGAGCATTTTCAAGCCCATCCTTTGGATCTCCTTCATCATCTTCTTTTAGTGGTAAACACACTTGGCGTTTTCTAAGTTAAATATCCAAATATTGTACTAATTATGACATTGACTTAATCTTTAATATCCGTGTTGGTTACGTTTGATGTGAGGTTTGTTTCAGAAGTTGTTAGTAATAACGTTTGATGCGTATCTAACCGTTTTAATTATAAGAGCTGACAGTCTTAATATTCTTATGTATGAATTCTATATTACAGTAGTAGCTTTGATCTTCTTTTATATTTTCTCTTTTATTGAATTTTATATCTTACTGTTTCATATTCTCTTATTAAAATTACAGGTGCCTCCATGTTTAGGCAGAAGCCTGCGGATTTTGGTGGTTTTGGATCCACTACACAGTTAAGTCTTTCTGGAAGCCTATCTCCTGAATCGTCTACTTTGAGATGGTTTGGCTCGCCACCACATGAAGCTTCAAGTAAACCCTCTGTTGGTGCTACTAGCACACCAGAATTTGGACCCTCAGTCAACCATGCCTTGGGGGACTCAAGCACACCTGCCGTTGGTTCAGTTGGTGTTTCTTACTCACCTTTTGGATCAACCACTCCAGCTTTAAAAGCAACAAATACCCCAGCATTTGGTGCTTCGAGCACTGCCACATTGGGTGCCTCAAGTACTCCAGTGTTTGGCTCTTTGCAGCCTACTCCTACTTTTGGTGTTTCAGTCACTGTAGCTATTGGAGCTCCGAGTACCCCAGTATTTGGTGCTTCCAGCGCTCCTGCATTTACTGCCTCAAGTACTCCAGCGTTTGGCTCTTTGTCCACTCCTGCTTTTGGTGCTACTAGCTTTTCTTTCAGTTTCTCATTCAGTCCAACAACAAATTAAAGAAAAAATAAACAATATTGCAAAAAAAAAAAACAACTATGTTTAATATGTTTAATAATGAGTGCTGATGTAAGCAAACTTTTATTGAAAACGTAAGCAAACTTTTACATTTTATATTTCTTTATGCATCCTGGGAACTTTATTGAGTGCTACTCTGTGAGTGTAGGTGTCTACAAAGGGCAAAGATGGAAGCTTTGGCTTGAATCATGCTTTTTGTGTTCCCCGAACCTTTAAAAAATGATTGCTTTTGTATAGCACGTTCATATATACTGAATAAGTTGGTGAAGTGTATTTGTCTAATTTAAAGAATCGTCTCATTTTATTCATATCCGCAACGTGAAAGATGAAGGTATTAAACCAGTTGTTGGATGAGAGCGTGAACAACGGTTTGTTTGGTACCAAGTATGTTGCTGCAGCAGGGATGTTTTATACTCAGTAAAGTGTTGCACCAAGGATTCTCGCTGGAGTCTAAAAAGCTGTGGTACCTTGCTGGACTTGCCATTTTTACAGTGCTCTGTAAGTATGCAGTCGGTGCAGGCACTTAATTGTTTGCTGGAAGGCTTTGGCCTATCAAACTTGATGTTGTCTCGGCTGAGAAATTTTTCATTGTTGCCTTCTCTTAGTCCATCTTGGTATAGGAAGATAATGGTTTGAATTCCTTGGATGATGATCAGAGTGATGTTAGTAATTTTAGATAGCCAAAATACAAATCAATTTCTGTGGTACATTTGACAATATCAACCCACAGCTTTTGGGTCAACGAAGTTGTTCTTAGGAAAAAAAAAGATCCTTTAACCAAGAAGGAAATACAAAGTTTTTAAATGGAAAAATAAGTTTGTAATAAACTGATTAAAAGCATAGAAAGGACAGCATGAAATACAAAGATCGTGTCAATGAAAATGAAAATGCGAACTGAGATTATGATTTTTCAATTCCTGTTATTGTTGAAGGTAATAAATCAGTGTCTTTGCATAACACTCGCATAGATTTTGTGCTTAATGCAATTTTCTTTCACATTTGCAGGAGCTTCAGGGGCTACTTTTACTGTCGTCAGGCTATCTAAGATTATGATTTTTCAATTCCTGTTATTCTTGAAGGTAATAAATCAGTGTCTTTGCATAACACTCACATAGATTTTGTACTTAATGCAATTTTATTTCACATTTAAAGGACCTTCAGGGGCTACTTTTACTGTCGTCAACGAGTGTGCTTTAAATTTGAACAATGGTCATGCGTCATAGGTGATTGTGGCTCCAATTAAATGGAGTGCTTTGGAATAAAAAGTACATCATTTGTTACAAACATATCTTTCAGTCAAAATGAAGTCACAGACGAGACCTCATACAGATTCTGCTATGATGTCAATCAGGCACGTGAACATTCACGTGGGGGCTACATTGAGTTATGGATGACTCTTGAGACTACTGGTGGATCAGGTACTTGCCAGATTATAGGTTATCCTTAGAGGTGGTGCTGGAAACCTATTGCGACAAATAGTTGGTAACAGGGAGCTGATTACACTCATTTTCCGGAGATGGTAAAGATTGTCAATGACAACTATCTTAGTGCACAATAGTGGAGGACTGCAGACGAAAGAGCAGAAAAGTGTTGCTGCTTCTGCTACAACTGATAAGCTGAAGGCGTCTGACTTTCCTGCTATGGTTTTAAGGATTGGTACCTGGGAGTATGCGTCTAAACATGAAGGGGACCTGGTGGCGAAGTGTTACTTTGCGAAACATAAGCTTGAATAAACTACATAGCAAACAACTATAAAAGTTTCATTTGTACTTCAATAATGAAAGAGGCCACCAACTATGATATCCAACAATAAATAGCCAAAAATAATAAATCACTCCTAATTTATTATGTATGGTAGTCCAAGTATGCTTAGACAAAGTACATAAAAACTATTTGACTTAAGCCATTTAATTGTAAAATATCTTAAAACTAATTAAACTCTGAATGAGTTTGCTTGATTTAAAACATTATATCTTAAGCTCTACAATTCTCTCTCGATATAACATGTATGTGTGGTTTGTTTACCTTTATCTTTCCTTGAAATAGCAGCATGAAGCACTGACTTTCCTTTGCCCATGTAGTTTAGATAAGCCGCTTTGCCATATCTTATGAGAAGATCTGTAACAGAGATATGTCCTGCTTTTGCAGCTGTATGCAACGCATTATCGTCTACATCATTTGTCTGCTGAAAGAATTTCCTGGATGCTGAAAGCGTGGTTAGAAAGCCAATGAGTTCATGTCTTCCATGGTAGGCTGCTATATGCACACAAGTGTTTCCTTTGTAATCTCTTTGCTCAAGAATTGTATCTGGTTGCAGTTGCTGTTCCTCACAGACTTCCTCTAAGATTGTAATAAAACGTTCGACGTTACCTTCCGTTGCAGCCACCTTCAATTTCCAGTTCATGTAACAACGCTTACTTTCATGAGTAGTAAAGTTCTTGATGGTGGTCACAAGAATAAGATTGAAATTCAGTGGTCGGACATTATGGCTCTCAAGGCGACTTATCCGGATGATGGCCCATAGTACTAACTAGGCAGCCTCTCTTCTTTAGAGAAACAAATCCCCAGCCTAGAAAACACATGTTGTGGCAGGCTGCATCCGACTTTACAGGTGGAAAAGCTAGCTTACACAGGCGCCATTGTCTGCAATGTCCAAAAGGTTTATTAGGCAAGCACTATGAAAAGCTCATTCAATGTGACCCTCGTCTTAATTTTCGAAGTCAACAAGCAGAGGTTGAATTGGAGTCTCCATACTTTGAAGCAAGAAAATCAGTGTTTGATGAACCAAATTAATCCATTGAACATAATTTAAGTAGCGAAGGGACTTCGACCCATGACGTGCGTGGTACCACATCATCAGGAGGCCAATCCTCTTCATCTAGAAGCGAGTTTTAACTGATTTGATATGGGCTGGGCTGAATCAAAACAAATGTTTTGTAGATGTTCATGTTCGTTTTTCAGGCTCCATACTTCCAGGATCTTCAATAATCAAACACACATCATGTGTGAAACATCATCAAGAATAATATAGAACAAGAGAATGGGTTGAACCCTTTAATAACTGATTTATTATAATCGAATGGGTTACTTACAAATTCAGAATCTATGCCTATTTATACAAGATGAATCGTTGCCTCCAAGGGACATGTCGATTCATAAAACGGTGTAAAACATATAACCGTTTTAACCTAATAACTACTTATAACTGTCTTCATATGGGCCTGTTTTGGGTTTACAGATTTCGACCCATATTACAGATATAATACTACGACCCAAACACTAATAATACATATGAATTCATATACTAACTAAAGTCTTAATACTTAAACAATAAAACATTTGATCTAAATTATTAGCAGGCTAACAATTTCCCCCCTAATGATTTAGCATCAAATTCTTCCTTGAGTGATCCTTCTGGTCTTTTCAAACAAACGAGGGCTAACAATTGCCCTCGTTTTTCTAGTTTATTTTGAAAAATTATGCCATTTTTAAAATTTTTTACTTGTTTTTCTTAACCTAACTAGATTAGACCTTAGCCGAGCACATATAACCCTTGATACTATATGGTGAGATTAGCCTTATCCGTTTCCAATATTTTACCCCAAATCCTCCAAATTATGAGTGTGACGGTAGCTTGTAAACTTTAGAAATTGGCCTTTGCATCATTTCGAGACCATAGACGAGGTATGTTGAGTTAGCTCGATGTATTTGGACTTTTCAGTTTTAGAAAGCAATATTATAGGATTATCACCCAAATAGCCTACCATTGTATGTCTATCGATTACTCACCTCGACTTCTCGACCCCCATGTGAAATCTTTTGTTGCACTCACTTTTAGTGCAAGATACCCCTAGATACACCCCTATGAGCCATTCCTTTTCATCTTGTCAACCCAATATATTGTTTTGTTACACCTATACACCTTAGCCTACCCTGTAGTCTTTATTTGTGATTGGGAAGTCATTATTTGCCTAAGTTCAAGGTTCAAGTGGAAAGGTTCGGAAATCACGCTTTCATCGACAACATTCCTGAAGATCATTGAAGACCCCCCGAATTCCCATTGTTCATCTTAAGTGGGGGGATATTATGTTTAGTTATTATTTTTATGTTGAAAAAAAAAATTAGTTGTTATGTTATTGTAAAGTGCGATGTTATAAGCACTATGTTATGAGCTTTATAGATTTAGTATCGAGGAGGCCACCTCGGTCACATTTAAATATTGGAGTTGGTAATTATGCCAACAGTTGGAGATAAGGTAGTGTGCCCATCACGACGTCCTCTAATGACACATCTACCTTGTATTTCATGATCCGGTTTCTTGACTTCAAAGCTTGAACTTTGGGCGGACGGTAAGTGGTGATGATTTGGTTATAGATTTAGACTACCTGCTTGTTTTTTATTTTACACCATTTATATATCCCATGTATTATCCTACCCTTTAGTCATGAAGCGTGTCTAGGTGATGCAGCGAGCACTCTTTGGTGTCTTGGCCATGGATTTGGTCATGTATCATTGATTTTGTCCACTTCGCCGTGACATGTTAGTAATGAAGAGTCACCCCTTAACCTTTGTCGTGTCTACCCATATTGCCTTCGAGAATTGTTTAGCCCTTAACTCTAGTGGTGGAGATTTGTGTAACCGCCAAGCTTATGATAGAATACATGCTATGACTGTGCGATTGAGTGATCACCCCGAAATTGACACTTAGAATAGTTGAGAGATTTGAGTGTTTCGTTCCCATTTCGTGAGGTGTTCGGCCTTGTTTTATTCTAGCATAAGGGATTTATAAACTTATATTTTACGGGTTTTTTGAGATATCTTTTTAGGAATCTTTATAACAAGGTCTACTTGAGGGCAAGTAGAGTTCAACTGGGGGGATATTTGATAATATCAAATAGTCCTGAATATTAAGTTTCAATTTCCCCCGATAATGCTTGTAATTTATATCATTTATATGGATTTACGCTTGTTTTCCATTGTTTTCCACTTTCAGGTAAATTACGAGCATTGGAGCTAAAGAGACGCGGAACTGGAGAAATATCAAAAGATTTATCACAGTATGCTACTTTGAAGAAGTTACGGCGTAACTCATCTCTCACATTACGCCGTAACTAAAGCGTGACTTAGAAAACCAACTCATCAGAAGATTACGGCGTAACTCTCCCCAAAGGCTACGACGTAACTATATTAGGTCAAATGAGGTTCCACGCCGCTGATAACTACGCCGTAACTATTTCATCAACTACGGCGTAACCAAGTTTATTGAAGACTACGGCGTAACCACTAATAAGGTTACGCCGTAACTAGCAGATATAGTGCAAAATACGAAGGAATTGAAGGTTACGGCGTAACTCTTGTTATAGTTATGCCGTAACCCAGATCTGGCCTATAAATACCCCACGAATTCCAGCATTTCTAATCATCCCATTCCACACACAACAACCAGAGAATGTGGGAAAAAGCTCAAGGCAGGTCTAGAGGAGCATACGGAGCTGTCTCCAAGGGAGAAATCACTCCCCTACGATAAGCATTAGCATTTTATCTTTTCTTTACTTTCGATTCATGTATTTCGTACCTTTGAATATTGAATTGATTTGTATGGTTAATATGAGCGGCTAAGCACCTCTTGGTGCTGGCCTAGTTATGATTCCTTAATTGTTTTGTTTGTGTTTACATTACTTCCGTACAATTATTTCTAAGTTTATGCATGCATAGTTATTGGTAGCTACCCTTGGTTCGGTAGTTTTGAATGGCGGTAGAGGCCAATTGCCTAGGAGATATGACCAACTGAACCTAGGTGAGCGAACTGAGACGGGAAGGGTAAGATATGACCAACTGACGACCCTTTCTACTTGTACGATTTGACCAACTGATCACCTACCGTTTGGATGAACTTAAGAATTAGGGGGTGAGTGTTTAAGCTGCTAACGCCTGGGCACTCATTATTATAAATCTAGCATGTAGCGGTACTTAATGACTTGGCTTAGGGGACCAGGAACAACAGGACTTATGAGGGGACACCTGACTTCTCCTGTGGTGGCTTCTTTGCTAATAGGTTAGGGCGAATTGACCAAATGTTGTCCTCTCGATTTTGACCCCACCTGAAGTAATTGGAAGTAAGTAGACGTAGACATAACTAGCTAGGAGGATTAACTAGGTTAGCACCACTCTCATCTATTGATTTACCCTTTACCTTTTATCTGCCTTTATTTGCTTTATTCTGCTTTAGTAGTTTAATTAATTAATTTCTTATCGAAACCATTATTAATCTGTGACACCTAGACTTAGTAATAATCCAACACACATAGCTCTTGGGACGACCTCGGCTTTACCGAATACTACACTACACACGACTGGGTAAACTGCCCGTTAGTGCATTAGGGTAGACCATAGGTATAACGAGACTTTATAAATATTAAAACCTGGTTAGTAAAACCTGCATCAGTCCTTTACAAGATAACTACTCATTTACAACTCATTATTATACGTATCTTCTAAATACATTAGATATATTCTGTTACAATCACATCACACGTCTTTCCAATAATAACAACAGTACTAACTTGAACTAGCAGTACTAACTGTCATAACTAAAAGTACTAAGTTGTTAGTACTGGTACCAACAGTACTAACTTAAAGCTAGCAGTACTAAGTGTTTGGACTTCTAGTTCCCAACAAATGTCAATGCAAAAAGTGGGTCGAAGGCTGGTCTTTGCGTGGGATCTAAGCTCCAATACCGACCAAAGGCTAAAACGACTACTTCTAAGACCCCTAGCATGTCTGATGTAGGTAAGGTTATTGGTAATGATAACATATCTAAAGGTGGTAAGGTAAATGTTTCGTGTTCCAAGAATGTGGTTAATATGTCGAATAAATATGATTTAATGTCAAATGAATTTGACACTGTCTTTGAGGAAAATAAAGCAACTACTAATGAAAATAGAACAAGCAATGTGCATGAAGACGTAGACACTGGTGATGATAGCGAGGGTGAGGTGGAGAAAGTTGATAATGAAACTGGAAATTTTATGGCACAGGGAAGTGGAAGTGGATATGGGACTAAGAGCTTGTATGAACAAGGTAAGGAAACTGTGGATGATGATTATGATCCATATGATGATGATCTGTACGATGATCATAGTATCTCTAAAGATCAGGAAGCTTTATGTGACGCTTGGGATATCAAGGTTCACGATCGAAAGAAGAAGTAGATTATATTTGATATTATGTTGAGTCATTTGTAATCTAGTCATAGTTGTTACTTCGTTTTAGAAGTAAGAATGATTTGTTATGTTAGACTTACTACCTGTAACAGGCTCAGATGTGGGAGTCACCCACATCCGTTGTACTTAAACATTTTTTGGAGTAATAAATTTACCGGAGAAATCCTTTACCCAATAAAAAGCTATTGTAAATACTTAAAATTCTAAAAGGAAAAATCAGATTCCTTTTTCATTTAATAGCACTTATGAAATCAGAATTTATGACCACAACTTACACACACCGTATAAAATCAGCACTTATGACCACATATCATACTTTAAAGGATATTAGGAAGCACTTATTTTGCACAGGCAAAAAATAGCATATAGCACTTATGAAAGCAGCAGTCAAACACTCACACATTAAGTAACATATGCCCTTAGATAAATGGCGTATGGATGAGTACTGCATAAAAGCAAACACCAATAAAAAGAAAAATGTTCAGATCTGTAAGAATGTATCAAAACAAAGAGGAAAAATCTGACGTGGCTGCATTGTATAAATGACCCGCCAAGATACTGTTATTCTCAAACTTTGGAAGATTATCCTCAGCTAATGAGTCTATCACAGATTTATCATCATCGCCTACCCAATTAACAGTCTTTGAAAACGAAAAAAATTTGCAACAATCGTATTCAGAACACCGACTAAGCCTGCTATTACCCTTTTATACAGTACTGATTCAAACGCCATCATATAAGGCTAAACATTACTTGACAATAAGTTTGTGACATCACAATCCACATGAAAGATAATGATATCCATACATAACTTTTCCCCCCGTATCTAAAACGTGCAGTAATGAATCATATAGCCTGAGTATGTTTCTCTTCAGCAAAACTCGACTATACCTTGAAAGTCATCGACTGGTACAACTCCTATCAATCTTGAATTAACAAAAATTGGTAAGAATTCAACTTAACAACCAATTGCTTCAAAAAAATCACGGTAGTAATCTATTTATGTTTATAGACTGGATTATACACAGTTACTTAGGCTAATGGCAACTGAAAAGTATAAAATTATTTTTGCGTTGGCTCAAAGATTGTAATGACTGCAAAACATGGTTATATTTATGCCATCCAGTCATCGAGTGACCAAATCATCAAAGCCAAGCAAGTAATATTTAAATGATATATGCACATCATAAACCATAAATTCATATTTACGACAGTCTTCCTTTTGACGCTGCAAAATTACAATAGCAAAGCAAACGAAAGTGTTTAAGGCGGTGAAAGAAACATTTTCACCACCATAACCAAACTCTGTTAGTCAATGGAAGATTCTATTTTTTTGAACCTGGGATGCCAATGATCTAACCGAAAACTGCTGAAATCCCAAATCACTAAAGTTTTAATTTGATAACAGTGGTTCCAAGTTATAAAACTATTGGGGCCCTGGCTCAGAAATAATAATGGATGCAAAACACGGCAGCATTGTATGCCCGCCTTTTTTTCCAAGCCAAAAAGTATAACTGGCCGGGTTACCAAGTCATCATATCGAAGCAAATATTATGCCAATTAAATCCACAAACCATCACCAGAACCCATAAATCGAAACCTACCGACCATGAAGCAAGTGTAATTTATTTATTTATTTGTTTATTTATTTATTTTATATAAAATAAAATGCCATCACATATACACAACTAACAACCTCCCTTAGTTTAAGCATAATGTTAACATCGTAGCTCATCTATAAACGTTGTCATTTTACCTTTGAATACAAACTAAGCCTTAAACGGTCCAACGCAAACCTTAAACGGCACAATATGGGCAAGACAAAAAATGCGCAACGTTTTAGACTCTATCTGTGTTTTGGCTGAGATATTGTAGGCGGCAAAATAAGGTAGCCTTTTATATGAACCGTTGTTTATCACGGAATATAGTTATGAGGTGAGATCAATACAAAACACATCTAATCTAAAGAACAAATCATAAGATCTCAACCATTCATCTTCTTTTCATCCAATGGATGAGATGAAAGCAAAAATTAACAAATGAAGGGTAAAAATGTAATTCTATAAAAACCCACTTTTCACCCTTTTTTAAAAAACAACATATTTTGCAAACGGTAAATCTTCAAGCTACAAAAAATACATCATCGCGACGAGAAAAAAATCATCTTTCTATTGATATGCACTTTTATATACTTTCGACGAATTTTTTTTTCAAAATTTTCGTCCAGAAAAATCCCACGGGATTCGTATAAAACTCCCACGAAGTTCGTAAAAAAATCCCACGGGATTCGTAAAAAGACGAATTTTTTTTTCCAAAATTTCTGTCCAGAAAAATCCCACGGGATTCGTAAAAAAATCCCATGGGATTCGTAAAAAAATCCCACGGGATTCGTAAAAAGACAGAACTTTTTTTTTCAAAATTTCCGTCCAGAAAAATCCCACGAGATTTGTAAAAAAATCACACGGGATTCGTAAAAAAATCCCACGGGATTCGTAAAAAGACGAACTTTTTTTTTTCAAAATTTCCGTCCAGAAAAATCCCACGGGATTCGTAAAAAGACAAACTTTTTTTTTCAAAATTTCCGTCTAGAAAAATCCCATGGGATTCGTAAAAAAATCCCACGGGATTCGTAAAAAATTCACTTGTGATTTGTATAAATCCCACGGGATTCTGTATAATCCCATGGGATTCTGTATAAATCCAATGGGATTTTGTATAAATCACAAAAGATACGTCAAAAGAATCACTAGACTAGATACAATATATGACATCCCTCCTCAGAAGATAATAACAAGATAATCACTAGACTAGATCACTCAAATATATTTTCTAAAGAGAGAAATACCAAGGGTCCAAGGTCATTATTGCTACTAGTCTGATAAATGAAATGACAAGTACTGTATCTAGTTTGAAAAAAAGTTTTTCAACTTTTTTTTTTGGTCGTTGAACCTAAACACATTTGACAGTTACCACCATCACAAGCATTAATTGTCATCAATATTTATAGGCCAAAATGTCATAGGAGAGAAAAACACAGCTTATAGCACTTCACGAATCAATTACAGCTACATTTCCTGTCTAGAACTAATTCATCATCTGACATAAAAAATCACAGCAGTTCACTAATAAAACCAGGTTACAGATTCGGCCACCACAAATCCGATAACCCCCGCCTCATTTATGGCGGATCGACGAACTCGCTGCCACAGATCCGACGGTCACAGATCCGGCCGCCACTGCCCCGCACCTCCCCCACACACACATACAATCACAGATCCGGCCGCCATCAACGTCATATCGATGATGGTTTATGGTGATATGGCGGATCGACAACGGTTTTGGTGTTTTGTGTGTGAGAGTTTCGTGAGAAAGAGTGTGTCTGACTAGATATGTGTGAGCAGGAATATAAGAATGGTGGAGTTGAGTGAGAATTACAAAAACGCCCCTATGTGCTTTTATTAGTTTAAATAAATGATTTAATCTAGCCATTTGATCAAAGTTAAATCAATGGTTGTGATTGCTTGCTTTGTTCTTTAAAGAAATCTTGTTCCGTATGGAACTTTTCTCATATAGTTATATGTGAAAAATACGGAAAAATGAGATTTGTTTCTATCTTTCGTGACTTAAAATTTACTAATAATGATATAACAAATACATAAAATAAAGAATGAAGATGATGAATGATATTGAGTGGATTCAAGTGACATGTTATGATTATAACAAGTGTTGATAACCCGCCGCGCTGCGGGGGGATTTTTGATGTTGTTTCGTTTTGGTTGTTCTTTGGATTATCGTTGTGGCTGGGCATTTGAACATATTATGTAAAAAGTTCTATTCTTGTATCGTGTAGGGTGGTTCTGTAATTTTTTTTACTGAGATGGCTGTTAATATATGGAAAATGACATGGCCTAGCATGTCTTGTTACAGCTTTGGCGGTCACACGCCTTTTTTAGTTACAGTACATATCACTTAGAGTGTTTATGGTTCTTAGTAGCTACTGTACATATCCTATCATTAGACACTTCTACTTCCTAATTATGGCTGTTCACAGCCTACATTCGTTGGGTAAAAACTTGGCGGTTTTGATAATGCCTTAGTCTTTTTTGGCCTTCTTGGTTTTTGGATTTGGAGTGCTAGCTTCTCCTTCTGGGGTCTCCCCGCCTTCTTCGTCCGTGAACAGTGCTTTGCGGATCCTTGGTGGTGCGCTTGTCGCAGGCTCTTTCTTTTTTTCTGGTGGCTCTGCTGTGTGTGGCGGCGGTGTGATAGCCTCCGTTGATATCTCGATTGCAGTGTCCGGTATGGGTGTTGTGGATGAGGCACTCTCTTCCGGGTGTTCTAGTATGGGTGGTAATGCTTGGACAGGGGCTGGAGGAGCCTGTGCTTCCGCTGCTTGTAGTTCTGATGCACTGTCGAGGATGAATCTGGCATTTCCTCAGCGACTCCCACTGGCAAAATGTACTTTGAATAAACGCCTGGTTTGTTGCAGGTCCCTGATGATTGGCGGTATGTCATAAGGATCAGGATCAGGAATGTAGCTTAGGAGCTCGCTACATGGTGGTAGTAGTGAATGTGCAGCGGGGCTGAAGCAAGTAACATGTATTGTGCCGGTGTTGTCTGTGAGGGATGCTCTGAAACAGTAACTGTAACATGGTTTCCCGGTAAGTGTTTTATACCCGTATGACAGACGTGGTATATAATTTTGTTGAGTATTGGTAAAACTATGTTGGAAACGAACCTGTAGTTTGGTGTTGGAACACCTCCATACTGCTGGCAGTGGAGATGTGGCATCCCAGGATTAACTTTTGTATGACATGTGCGGCACCTGTTGAAGTACCAGCCTCTCCTTTCATCTATCCATGTTACGGTGGTATCTATTGTGAACTGTTGTTGCTGCAATGTGTTAATGTATGTTGTTGTTAGTAAGTGTTTTTTATGTGCTGTTTGGGATGTATAGTGGTGACAATAATTTAGATACCGTATGTGCCTCTGGATTGAGTTCCAACAGTCCGGTGATAGTTATGGTACTCTGTTGCTGTTGCGATTCCTGTCCAGATTGTTGAGTTGGAGGCAATTGCAGTGTTGCTGCTGGTCCTAGTAACTCCGGAGCCCTTTGACGAAACTTTAAGCATTAGTGACGGTGGATGACCAAATATCCGAAATGATTATATTATGTATGAGATGCTTACATTTCTCTTATTTGGTCTGCTTCAGGAATGGCTGGGTTAAGATAGTAAGTTGTAGCCGGTGTTGCAGACAATTGGAGGCCACCTGTTTAACAATATTTTGTTATGCTATTGGTTAATAAAATAATCTTGTTTTTTTTATATGTTTTTGGTCACGTACCTGCAAATCGTTTCGCCCAGCATGAACTAACGGCGATGATGATTGGTTGTTCCATTGCTGGGAGCAAGCTAACATCAAAGGCCAGAGCCGCGTCATTCCAAAGGGTGAAGGTTATGTTGTTACCGCTGTGAACAGGCAGTATGTAGGTTAGCGAAGTTATGTGTGTATAAGTATGTTTATGTGCTGGTGTGGAAATACCTTAGGTTTTGGATCGTTATGTTCCTTCGGTAGATCTTGTTTGTGGTCGTGTCTCCGGATTCTTTTATGTCGCTAACTGTCCGGATAATTCCTATTTAATCTGTAAATGGCCATTAGTAAATGTGGATAGATTAATACGTGTGTACTTTCGAAATGGTGCCGTTACCTGTTAAGACTGAGTCCCTTGTCTCAGTTCGAGATGCAACTTCAATGTAGGAAACGAAACTGAAATAGTGGTGCGGAAAACCGTTGTCTTCTATTTGTGTGATCTTCGTGTATTTTCCAAACAACAAAGTTAGGTTGTTGTTGACAGTTTGCTGCCAATGCTCAGTTTTTTTGCAACCATAGCCTTCAATGTGGTAGCAAGTGTTTATGTCAAGTTTTGTTTCAAATAGTTTCATATCCCAGAGTTGTACGTTTGCCTGTATCGCACCACCCTGTATGTTTTCATTCACGGTCAATGAAAAAGTGTCACTTTTTTATATCTTGGTTATGAAACATGTTGTTTATTGTTATTGAATCGAAAGTATACCTTTTTTTCAAGCAACATATAGCAAAGTCCTGTTGGGTTTGGGTCGGGAACATTCCTTGAGAACCACTTTCTGTAAACCTTTACGCGCAGTGGTTTTGCCAGGTCAGCTGGTGTGAGGTTAGCTAGGTTGGTTTCCTCCTGTTCGACCATGATGGCCTTTCCTTTGTCCTGCTGTCGTTGTTCTTGGCTCGGCAACGCTGGTGCAGAGACTGGAGTTGGTGGTTGTTCGGGAAGTATCGGGTCTTCCACCGCTGGTTGTGCTTATGGTTCTTCTATACCTGCCTTGTCTTTGTCAGCTGTACCTGCCTCTGTTGATGTGGCGATAGGTTTCTTTTCTTCCATTGGTTCCATGACGGGAAGTTTCGAACTTTTGTCAGCCATTTGTCTAGACATGCACCAAGTAATTAGTTAAAGTACACAGCATGTATGCATGAATGTAGGACTATGATTTGTAACTTTGAAAGTGAGCTATCTGATGTTGTGTAAATGTGTTAGTTGTAAAATGCATAGTACTATGACATGGATGCAATGCTATGAGGTTCTTAGCGTGCCATCATTACAGTATGGTAATAATGCAAATGGAATGTAGGCATAAGGTATTTCCAGAAGAAAAAAAATGCACATATTTATAGCTACTGAAAGTATGGTAGAGAGTTTTCATGTAAATGTTTTTATTCCTGCCGCGGATATAAACCTGATGCGTCCTAATCCTGTTGAGGAATTCTTTGTAAACAATGTTCTTAGTGAAGTTGTTGGGGCGGTGTTCATTCTCTGCAACGATTATTTTTAAATCGGCCGGTGATGTTGCCCTTGATAGTGCGACGTACAGTTGACCGTGCCCAAACACTGGTTCAGGAAAATATATTCCAATTTTTTGAAGTGACTGTCCTTGACTTTTGTTGATTGTCATGGCATAGCATACCTTGACGGGGAACTGTTTTCTCTTGAACACGAATGGAATTTTTTCGTCCTTTATTGTTAGTACTATACGTGGGAGGAAAACTTTCTGGGACCTCCTTGTGCCAGTGATTATCTTGACTTCCAGTACTTTTGAAAGGAGTTGTGTGACTATCATACGGGTACCGTTGCATAGGCCACTGGCTGGGTTCAAATTTCGTAAAAGCATGATAGGCGTCCCAACCTTTAACTGGAGTTGGTGTGGTGGCAATCCTGCGGGGTTAATGGTGTTTAGATAATCTGTAGGATAAAGTAGCTCTGTAGAACCACCATCGTTTCCGGCAGGGACTGCATGATCAATGCTCTTGTACGTGTATGTTGTGCCTGGTATCTTCTCTAAGATTTCTGCATTTATCAGATCCGCTGTTTCGTTCTTTGGACAAACGATAGCTTTGTCCTGGAGATTGTCAGTGGTAGGTTGTTGCAGTGTCTGTTCATCGTATATGAAACTGATAAGTTGCTTTTTCCCATCTTCGTTATCAGGTAAGCGAAACCGTTCTATGACCTCTACCCATGATACATTTTCAGGATCGTCTTCATCACATGTGCCTGCAATACCGTCACCAATGTCAAGCAACCACCGGGAAAATTGACTAACATCTTCTTTTTCCAACGTGCTCATCCCTTGTCTTTCCAATCGCATGTTATGCTGTAGTATGAAGACCTTGAAATATTGCCACAAATACGACTGTGATATGGAAGACGATATTATTTCATTTTTGGAGGCACCTTTTTTTACTGGAAGTGTTTGTCTGAAATCGCCCCCGAACATTAGCGACTTGCCTCCAAATGGCTTGTTGTTGACGTCACAAATATCACGTAGTGTCCTATCCAGTGCTTCGAAACATCTCCGGTCATTCATGGGTGCCTCATCCCAAATAACCAAATCAGTTTCCTTGAGCAGTTTCCCTAACTGTGTGTTTTTCTTTACGTTACAGACAGATTCATCCGTGAGGGTAAGAGGAACTTTAAATCTAGAATGGGCTGTTCTACCGGCCGGTAAGAGCAAGGAGGCTATGCCGGAGGATGCTACTGCAAGCACAATCTTTCCATATGACCTCAGCGTTGTTATCAAGGTCCTCCACAAAAACGTCTTTCCAGTACCACCGTGACCGTAAACGAAAATCAGCTCCTGCCGCTGGCTATCTACACCTTCCATAACGATATCAAAAATTCTTTTTTGTTCCCCATTCAACTGTGGTATGAGAATGTCCCTTTCTCTGCCTAGTTCTCTATGGTTGTAGCATTTCTCTTCCATAATGGCCTTGTTATTCAAAATTGCCAATAGTTCCCGAAAAGGCATTGGGAGACCAAATTCTTCCAAAGACCGGCCATGATGTGATAAACCTGACTGCAGCTCGTATAGGATTCCAGCTTTTAGTTCTGGTTCATTTACATGCAGTAGGTGAATGCCAAATAGCTCTGACAATGTCCTGGGTATGTCATCAGACATAGTTTCCCAAAACTTTTCCCATAATGTAACTGGATCTGCCACGTCACAAAAGAGTAGTATATGTAAAAAAAGAGCCCTCATTTCCGCTGCAGATGCACTGACAGCTGCCTCTTCTAAAGCTATTGACCATTCACCGTCATCTTCTAGTAAACCCATTGCATCGGCGGCAGCTCTATTTGTAGGATAGGTATGACTGTTGACTGTACGTATACCTGGAAATGAGGTGCAGCCCGGTTGGTGACATAATAAAAGGCGGAGATAAAACAAATCACCAGAGCTTGGATGCACGTACGCCATTCTACCTATTGATGGTTTACTAAGATAGGTTCTCGGAAACCACTCCCTGTCCCTCCTTAACCAAACGAATTCGGACGGGAACTTTAAATATGTCAAGTGCCTGCCTATACAGGTTGAGGCATTGAAATTTAACCATTCTGTGAGGGTTGTTTTGCGTGAATGCGGGTTGTTCAGTACTGACTCGAGTTGGTGGCCGGCCTTGAATGTAACACGTTGCATGTTCTGTAGGTGAACAGCAAGGAACTGGACTGCAGGCTCTCTGAAATGGATGTCAAAGGCAAGTATCCGCCAAAACGCTTCATGTGGACCTATGTACCTTGCGTCTAAAAAATTTTTGATTTCGTCCACAACCCCTGATGAGCTTGTTGCATCTGGATGAACATTGGCGGCCGATGTAGCAAGACCTGAAAGCGGTGTTGTTTTTCTCGTGATGCGTGCCACAATCTTGTCGGTTCCCTTTGATATGTATTTGAAAAGATATTTGATAAGCATTGTCCTGCTACAACATTCGACGTTAATGTGAGCATAGTACCTTTTGCATAACTGCATGTTGTAAGGGACAACATAACCGTTGTCCAGCTGCATGTTCTGCCGTGTCGTTTGGAATTGCCTGTCCCTCCGACGATAATGAAAATAGCCAGATTCATCGATAAATGTGGCAGGACAATAGTCTTTCGGAAAGTGTTTTTTACACGTTTGGCGGTCTCGCATACATGGAGCATTTGGAAATGCCTGCCCACACGGACCATGCATCATGAGTTCTGCAACGACTCTGAAACCTTCCGGATCAGCAGATTCGTCCGGTAATTCTGCGGAAATATACTTGTCAACATCTCTTGCGTTTGTTACTTTTGAAGAGACGTCGTTCCAAAACAGCAGGTGACAATGTGGAAGGCCGCGTTTCTGAAACTCCACTGTATACAACACTGCAAGAAAATTTCAACATCATAATTGTGCTTTAGGGGATGTATCAAAACCATATGGTAAACGTAGAATATGTAAACAAAGTGAAAAAAAAACGGACGTTTAAGTTAATGGAGGTACAGAACGCTAACCTGCACTGATTTTGCCAAGAGGTTTCTTCTCACGGACATATTTTATGAGCCTATGAATCTTTCGTTCAAAGACACGATCAATGACGTCCGGTCTATCAGCACTTGTTAAGTGTGGGAATTCTGCCATGTAGTCACCTATCTCTGGCCAGTTGACGTTGCACGTGAACGTGACAAAAAAAGTGGGGTTTCCATGGACTCTGCATATGGCCAGCGCGTCAAGGTAGTGGCTGTACATGTACCGTGGTCCACCAGTGAATGACACTGGCAATATGATCCTTGAACCAACATCTGAGCCATCGTGGTCATCTCTTGCTACTGCGTCATACAAACCATTCAGAAACTCACCCCTGATGTCCGATTGATTCTTTCGGACAAAGTCCATACGTTGTTGTTCGATCGCACAATAAGCAGTTACGACATATTGTTGAAACAGCCTACCACCTCGTGTAAGAAGACCGTAACGGTTGTACCTGTCGTGTAATAAGTAACAGTAAAACGCGTTCATTGACATACGTTTTTCTTCAGAGGTGCCCAAACCGGGAACAGTCCTCAGCTTTAAATCTCGATGGTACCCTTGCTCGCCATAAACGAATAGTAACGAAAATTGTAACGACATATAGCAGGGATGGAGTTTGTTGATGCGTTGCGGTTCACCTGAATGTTGCTCGATGACTATATCAAAGTCACTCAATGCCTCTGGGCCTGGTTCAAAAACAATCGCTCCAATGGAGTCTGCTGTAGGAAGCTCGTGTGTAGGTGAATGAATGACACCATAAAGTGCTAGTTTGAACTCTGGCACAGCATGATCTTGTAACTTATCGCGAGCCATCCTGAATAACTGCACCAAAGCATTATTATGGTCAAGGAATTCAACCAATCCTTCGACAATGTCACGACGGAAAACTGTTTCCCCACGCCTGTCAAAGTGTGCGAGCCTGTTATCGACCTCATGATCTGTGTCGTAGATGTATAGTTGGAGGAACCTTGGATCTTCATCTTCAACAGGGCACATACGACCTATCCTGTGGTATATCTGACCAGAAATTTTAAAAACATAAGGGCCCCTCCCCATGTTAAGCGTCTCATCAATGGATGCTCCCAAAGATGTCATACCAAACATTTGGTTGTAGCCTCGGATATTCGTGAGAAAGTGAGGGTCTTGAAACAACTGTCGTATGAAGACTGGATACTCCCATGGTATTGACAATCGTACTTTGCTGGCCATACAACACCGATGATACAACGGGCCCGAACTGCGAGTGGAGCTAGTCAAACGCTCTTCATACCAGAAGCGGGCATGACAATGCCTGCAAATGCAGCTGCATGTCCCGAACCTTTCGTATTGCTGTGGAGCACCTGTAATTTTTCATCCTGTAATCGTCAGCGAACTACCAATCATATTGTCAACCGCAAAGTGTGCAAAGTACTGTAAGTGGCTATGTTCGGGTATACCTCTAACAACTGCACTCCTTCTACGGCTAGTTGACGGAACATCGTTCCTGGGTGTAGAAGAGACTGGTACATGGCTCCCGTGTGCAGCCACACGCGGGGCTGCATCTGTATAAATACATATCAGCATGCAATTTTAGTTGTACTGGCAATAGTAAATTGTGCCAGGCACTTCAAGCGGCTAAAATTACACGTACCTCTGACCGGTGGAGGCGTTGAAAAGTTAGTTGGTCGAAGGCCTTCTCCCGATGCAGGAAAGTTCGATACCTGAGGAACAGGTGCAACCGCAGGTGATTCTGTGACAGGACAAATAAATGTTACCATGGAATTTCACGAACATGAAAATGCACCTATCCAACAAATAATAAGACATGTCAACAGCCAAAGGTAAATGCACCTGTGTTAGTGGATGATGAGGATTGTGGAACAGTTCCAGGAATGTTCGATGAACAGCCACCAGGAAAATCTACACACATCGGCATGTTACAGGGAACATTTTCAGTCTAATTTCCCGCAAAAGGTTTATGACAGTCATTACCATAATCACTTAATGAACAATGACAGCAAGCAAGCAACCAAAACCAACTGAGCAAAGCGAACTGACTTACAATCTGCTGGTAACACTGATGGAGGACCAGTGTGATGCTCATTTGATGGAAATACGCCACTATATGTTGTTGGTACAGCCACATCGTCCGCTGATAACATACCTATGACGCATTGGCACTGATAAGGTCAGACGTATACCCGTAAACACGTGTCAATAAACACAATGCAAAATACAAACACATGTCATTAATTTGTAATAGACTTATGTGTATGTAAAGGTGGCCTCTCAGAATTAAGCCATAAAATTAAACACAACTACTCAAACCCATGAAATTCCAGCTTAATCAAACCCCAATTTGAATACCCATATTTCAATTTAACCAAATCCTAAAAACAAAAACAAAAAACCTAATTGAATATTAAAAGAAAAAAAATTTGTTGTACCTGAACGATGCACCTTTCCATGGGTGCAAATGATATTTGATGATAAACAACATTTAGAGATCAACGAAAATTTTGAGGAGAAATTGATAGTCGTATGTTGTATCAGTTATCTGGTTTGTGAAAGTGACAAAGAACAGATGAGTTGGTTGTTTAGGTGAAAGAGACGTTGACTTTTTTTATATATATAAGAAAAATATTTTGGGCCCTCAGCTGGTTCCAACATATGGGCTAGCCCAAGCAAATTTTAAATCCCAACAAATACATTGTAACTTGACTGCTATAAACTTATAAACTCCTAAATATTGCAACAATCAAATACTCTTGACAAAAACCAAGTACTGATAATCTTTTTGTGATCAACAATACCATGTATAATAATTAAAAGAGTTCACCACTATGTACATGGTAATGGTCAAATATGGTAATGTTCAAATGAAACCATCAGACCATATGTTTAAAAGTGTTCCCGTTGCTTATTTTCTATGTCGATATATGTAAATATACGCTCCACCACCAACGACATGTGATACTTTTTTGTAGCTTGCATGTTTGGTAATTCTTATTTATACCTGATTTTTTACAGATTTGGCAAAGAAGCTAAGGTAGAACATGTACGCAATTGGCGTTGTATCGTCAAATGTTTTGTGTTCTAATACAAATATTCTAGTCCATTAATTGATTCACAAACAATATCTATTGTTTAATATGTTGTTGTATCTAACCACTGTTGGTTCACTTGGTGGAATTGATTCGATTAACGCATACTTTCACTTTTTATTTTTTGTAGTCTACTTGACCACATTGATGTGATACTTTTTCACACGGCAATAAGCTTGAGCTGATTACCTATAACCTAATTTTAACAGTTCCACCTTATCAATCATTTTAACAGTATTTTTTTTCCTTATACCACATTTAAAAAAGTAGTTGACAATCATATGGAAAACTTATGTTTTTGTCAAAAAGATTTTCTACTACACCCAAACATGTGTCGATAAACACAATGCAAGATGCAAACACATGTCGTTAATTTGCATCAAACTTACGTCTACGTAAAGGTGGCCTTTCCAAATCATCACGATCAGATTCTGGATACATCCCGACGACAGGATTCCCTTCAACTACAAAAGCGACACACAAACACCAAAACATGTTATTGAACCCGTAAGAATGAATTACGTCTAATGAGCTTGTCTTACATTAAAACACACCTTGAGTTGTGGAATGGATCCTTCTTTTCCTAGGCCTGCTAGCTGTTTGTGAAACACCATCACCCATAGGGACCACATCTAGAGCACGTTCGATCGTCAACGGAGTTATTGTTCCAGCTCCAAAATCCAAGTTCAAAGGACCAACAACTACCAACCAACAGGATAACATTACCAACATTATTTATATCTAGAACTGAAGGTGGAAGTACTAAACTTGATTGTGAAAAAGAAGGTGGAAGAAAGTGCTAACTTCAACTACCATTTTGGATGCAAGAAATTAAAGATCACTCATATATGCTTTGCTGATGATCTCTTAATGTTCTGTCATGGAGATAAAAATTCAGTTAAAGTTTACCAAGATGCTTTGGAGGATTTTGGAGCTTTTTCAGGTTTAATCCCTAATTACAATAAGAGCACTGTCATTTTTGGTAGTGTAAAGGAAGAAGATAAGAAAGGTATTCTTGATGTTATACCATTCAGAGTGGAAAAACTACCTGTAAGGTACCTTGGTGTACCTCTAATAACCAAAAGGTTAGGAGTTAAAGACTGCAAGGTGCTGATAGACAAAATCAAGGCAAGTATTGATAATTGGAAAAATAAGTGTTTGACATATGCTGGGAGATTACAACTAGTGGCTTCAGTATTGGAATCCATACATGTCTATTGGGCTTATGTTTTTCTCCTTCCTCTTACTGTAATTGAAGATATTAACAAGCTGCTAAAGGGTTTCTTATGGAATCATGGTGACACTTCTAAAGGCAAAGCAAAAGTGGCTTGGAAAAATCTTTGTAAACCTAAACAGTTTGGGGGATTGGGTTTAAAAGACCTAAGTACATGGAATAAAGTTATGATCATCAAGCATCTATGGCACATTGCAGTGGACAAAAATTCTCTATGAGTCAAATGGGTCAGTACAGTCAAATTAAGGGGAAGAAGCATTTGGGCCATTAATGAGGAAAAGACAGACAGTTGGGGGTGGAAGAATATACTGAAGCAAAGGCAGGATGTTAGAAGTCATATGGTTGTAAAGTTAGGCAATGGAAGATCTACATCACTTTGGTTTGATAACTGGAGCAGTATTGGAGTTCTAAGTAATTTTGTTTCTTATAGAGATATGTATGATGCAAGACTAGCAGCTGATATGACAGTTAAAGATATGGTGGTGAATGACAATTGGAACTGGCCACATGAATGGTATGAAAACTTCCCAATGATTACCCAGTTACAAATCCCTGTATTGGAGGATTTACGAAAGGATTGTTGGATGTGGAAAAAGAATAATGGTCTATTGGGCAATTTCTCAGTTAAACATGCTTATGAGGACCTTCACAATGTGTCTGATGAAGCTACATGGTATAAGGTGGTATGGTTCTCACAAAATATTCCAAAACATGCTTTTGTGCTATGGTTAGCTGTGCAGAACAGGCTTATGACTCAAGACAGGCTCAAAAAGTGGGGCTCTTATGACATGATGGTATGTTCACTATGCCATAATGATTTAGACTCTCATTCTCATTTGTTCTTCAACTGTAAGTATGCAAAAACATTTTGGGGTAAAATCATGGAGAAGTTGGATATCAGATGTGTTAGTGATAGTTGGAATGGGATTGTGAGCTACTTTGATAAACAGCCATATGGAAACAATATAGACAGTATTGTCAAAAGATTAGGATTGGCAGCTAGTGTGTACTTGATTTGGCAAGAAAGAAACTTTAGAATGTTTAAAGGTGAAAAAAGAGGATGGGAAGAGTTATACAAGATATTTGAAGAAACCATTAGACTGAGATTATTGAGTTTGAAAGTTAAGCCTTCAAGAGCTGTGTATGCAACTCAGTCAAAATGGAATGTCAAGTTAAATATTGTTCCAGAAGCTAGATAACTGTGCAGATCAGAATTGCACAATTGATGTCCCTATCTCTTGTCACAGCAGGCAGTCAGAGGTTCAAGAAAAGTCTGCACAATAATGGTTTTTTCCAGTTAATCTCAGGTTTAGCATCTCATGAAAACTGAGTATAATGATTTTTATCTCACTTACAGCTGATGGCCTTGTATCTTGGATTTGGTTGTCTTGTTTCTCTGTTGTGGCCATTCTAAACATCAATTGGCATTTGTTAGGTATTGAATGATTCTTTGGCCAAAAAAAAAAAAGCTGAAAAGTCAAATGGAGGGCATACATTACCAATACCTGGACAGTCAACCGGGCAACCCGCCATTTTCAGAGAAGACGCTGCAATCATTGCAAAATATCAACAAAACATATAGGGGACTGATCGATGAACACGTAATTCTAAAATGCTATAACTTAACGGGAACCAACACAACTTACATGCAAATGAGGCTTCCACACGTTTTAGTTTTTTTGGCGCCGTAATACCATCAGATAGATCACGTTCATTCGCTGGCCGCTTACCAAGAACAACTGGCACCAGTCGAGAGACGCTGCATGGGACCTCATCAACGCGGACATCGGACCGGGACACAGAATCCCCATCCACACCATCAAAACCAGGTATGTTACAGTCGCTACCCGCAGGCGCTCCACCACCCACAACACACGGTTCAAAACCGCCCACAACCTCACCAGGAACAACTTCTGGCATTCCTAAACACTTTTTTCTAGGTATAGGTTTTCTTTTTGTTTTCATGGTATAATGACAGACAATATAACAAAACGAAAAGGATTTTGAACGTTGGAACACTATATAAGATATTTTACTTTTGGAAAATGGATAGCCAAACGTCGAAAAAAGAGTCAGCAAAAAATTTAAGAAACAGGCAAAAAAATGGAACACGAAATGCAATAAAGAAACTACATAGCTACCAAAACACATCACACAACCAAAAGTTAACCACAAGAACATAAGGAACACCAGAAACCTCAATGAAAGATTAACAAAGAGCAACAAAATCATGACACTAACATACAATCTGTGAAACCATGCATCAAGCACAAACGACATGCAAAGAAACCTACATACAAATGACACGCAACAGATGAAACCCAAGAAAAACCCTACACAAAGATCTGCATGTCTAACCTGAAGTAGATGACACCAACCACCGGTAGAGCGAGAAAGCTTTCTTACCAAAGAAGAAAAGGAATCGGCATTATATAATACCCACATATTTACCCCAAATTAGGTGAAAGAAAAGGGCCAGAAGCCCAAGAATATGGGCCAAAAAAAAAAAAGGTGAGACAATAAAATAATATAGTTTCAATGAGGGTTGTGCCATATATCCTATATAAATATTAAATTAGAAAAAAGTAATAGGAGAATATACGCATACTCGAAAAATATATATTATACGTCAAGAAGGTGGTAGTGGTACCACCTTTGTGCATATGATATTTTAAAAAAAATTACCCTTAAGTAATTAACTAAATTTATTTATTACTCTCTTCGTTTCAAAATAACTGTATCCCGATAAAATACAAACACTTTAGGAAAAAAAATAGTTATTTTTGTTTTCTCTCTCATACTTCTTGTATATTGACAACTTTACCCTTAACTAATTAACTAATTTCTTCTTAAAATTTTGGTAATAATAATTTTCAATCAAATGTATTAGTGTAATATGATAAACTCGATCAAACTTCCATATCTAAATTTAGTAGTGAGTAATTAAATTTCGACATCCAAAATGGAAATGTGAACTATTAAATTCGGGCAGATGAATTATGCTATATTTTCGCTCTTTACATCAAATCAAATTTTAAACCCGAATTCAAATTCAAATTCAAATCCAAATTTAAATCATAATCTTAAACTCATCTACAAACCAAACGCACCCTATATGTTTTGTGTACTTCTAGCTTCCTTGACTTGACAGTCACCACTGGGATATAAAAACACCCACCCGTCACTCTTCTTCAGGAGCATGCGGCACATGCACAACCACCTTAACCTAAACAAAAATCGAAATGAGACGTGGAAGCTCGTCATCTCAACGGACACCGGCGGCTAAAGAAAAGGAACGCCGAGACCGTATGAAGGACCTTTACTACACTCTTGCTACACTCCTTCAGCTTCAACCTCATGTACAACTCTTATTATCTCTAAATGTATATGTTTTTTTGTCTAGACGAATGTTTAGGGACACGGGCTAAGGGCTAAGGGGCAAGCCACTACCATTGCATTTCAAAATTTAATGGTAAATTGTGTTAAATATTTAATTAACTTTTCACCAGTAAAGGGGTTTAAATTATTTTCTAATACATTCTCATTGTAATTAATTTGATAATCTGCATATGTAGTTAACTCCATCAATTGCAACTTTTCTTATTGAGACTGATTAAGTTCTGTTTTTAACTCCATCAATTGCAACTTTTCTTTTTGAGACTGATTAGGTTCTCAAAGTTCGTTTGTTGGATATATTATACTTATATTTTATACACGTTTGATCGACCCATCAACAATCTGTTAGTTAGCACTTCTTAACACAGTCATTATATTGGTAGTTTGTTACTAGCTAAAACAATCAATAATACTGCAGGAGAGAATGCCATTGCCAGATCTACTGGAACGAGCGACAAAGGTAATGACACAATGGAAGGAACGAGTAGAATGGTTAAGAAGTAGAAAAAAAGAGCTAGAGGAAAGTTTAAATTGTAAGTCAAGACACAAGGCACAACAGTTTGTTCAAGTTAGGGAAGTAGTAGACTCGAAACTGGAGGCAAATCTAAAAATCGTGGTGAATAATAAGAATGTCACACCTTTTCATATTTTGAGAGTTATAGAGTAAGGTGGTACTCAAGTTACGAGCTCTAATTTCTGCCGCATCGGCGACCACATCTTCTGCACTATTCATGCACAGGTAATTTATACGCATACGTACACGTTAATGTGCATGCATGCATGTGGTGCAACTTTAGGCTTATTCGTTCTTAACATTGATTTGTAACACTTATTACCTACATGCAACTATGGGTAAATGCATTTAGGGTCTATTTGTTTAATAAAGTTTTTTCGGACAAGATTAATAAACCGGCTGGCTATAAAAAGAATAGTCCATGTATACCAATTTTTGTTGATAATAAGTTAACGACAATGGACAAGGAAAAATTTTACAGATCCGCTTATGACGTAAAAGTCTTAACAGTACAGTCATGGTTGATGACTATATATTTTGTTTTATTTGTGTAGGCTTCAAATGCTCGAGTAGGATTCGATGTTGAATTCATAGAATCACGGTTGTTGGAACTGGTTTCCTAGCCCTGTAACTTGATCGAACGAATTTTTTCTTTTAGATATTTCATGTGGCACAAGAATATAATTACGTTGTTGTATAATAAGTAGACTGGCTTTAGTCTTGGTTTGATTAATTGGAATAGTAATCCAATCTATGATGGTACATACTACCTGTAATATTGTCTTTAGTTTTTGGGGGGTGATAATCACACCATATATTTTGATGCATGCATCATAATTTGTGCATTATAATATTGTACGGTACAAACTGTAATACATAAATTGTGATGCATGCATCAAAATATGTGATGTAGGTATCAATTCTCTTAGTTTTTTGTTAGAGCGTCTAATAAAATTGATTGCCATTAATTAAAAGGTTAACTTTATACAGTGAAATATGCTAAGAGAAGTAGAACCCAAACGAATAAAACCATAATCTAACCAAATTATGCTTCCTTCGTCTCATAATTATTCTGTTAAATTTTGAAGTCTTTATTTGACAATTTTGACTTTAAATAACTTTATGTGTGTTATATATAACTTGATGAAAACTATATCAATGAAAATACATTTAATAGTCAATCCATTCATATATTTTGCATCAAGTATTATATAACACAAATAAATAGATTAAAGGTCAAAGCAGAAAGATAAATATTTAAAATGTCAATATTGAACAATAATTATGGGACGAAGGGAGTGAATAGTAAACGGTTATTTATAGCTAGGCTTATTTCGTCCTATTATTCGATTCAAAAAATGAAATGGGTTGTACTTAGTCGTGGGAAAAAAACCAAAACCGAGACCGAAATCGAAAAAAAAAAAAAAAAAAAAAAAAAAAACCGTAACCGTAACCGGTCAAAACCAGTTTTTGAAACCAGTTTTTGAAAAATCCGGCAGTTTATAACTGGTTTCCTATTTCGACCATTAGAACCGTTTCGGTTCCGCTTTCTCATAAACCGGTTCCAAACCGGTTTTTGACCGTTGCAGCACAATAGTCTTTTTTCTGGCCCGTTTCTAGCCGTTGCGAAACAGTTAGAAGCTTGTGCCCCATTTTTGCCTTCTAACTCTAGTATAAATAGGTATGTTGTGTTTGGTTTTGTCACAACACTCAAACATTATCAAATTGCCCTTGAAACAATGAAATCGTTCACTAAACGTTCACTAGTCACTAATAGCAACTCCAGCTTATTCAACTTCTTTAGGTGTTGGTTCTTCAAATGCACCAACATTGTTGAAGCGTACGATTGCCTTTGAAAACTTTGGGTATCCTCACACGGATCAAAGTTTATTTCTTATGTTACGAGACATAATAAATTATTTTAACTTAGAAGAAAAGGTTTTTTCAATATCATTTTATAACGCTTCTAATAATACAAATGTCGTCAAAAACTAATACTAAAATACCAACCACCCGAGCAAGGCCTTTTTTTATCACAGTTGATGTGTTGCAAACATCATCAACTTGGTTGTGCAAGACGGACTAGTGACACCCGAAATAAGTAAGGTAAAAGAAGCTTACAAAAAAATGTTACAAGATATATTTCAATCGGGTAAAGCTACATATGTAAATTATATGAAATTGTGTCAAGAAACGGGTTCCCTTTTTAAACCCATATTTGAGACGTTCCTACAAGATAGAATTCGACTTATAAAATATTTGTTTGTGGTTTAAGCCAAAAAGCTACTTTACAATCTTGTCATGATGAACTTTGCAAAGTTCGTAAACTTAAAAAGTTTTTGGTTCAAAAATGGGATGCTATTTAAAAACTAACCGAATTACTCAAAGTTTTTATAGAAGCAACAAATTTATTATCGGGTGTTTTTTATCCCACGAGTCATTTGGTACTTAACCAAGTTATTTTAATGTGTCCAAATTAGGCCAATTCGAATTTAATAGTCCACTTTTGCAACTATGGTTCAACCAATGAAAGAAAAACTTAGAAAATATTTTGAAGAAATTCCACCAATAATTATTTGTGTCGCCGCATTAAAACCATGTTTTAACGTTAGTGAGGTCGAATTACTTATCGAAAAAATTACTTCGGATTTGGATTTGCTTCAAGAAGACCTTTTCTTTGCAACAAATGCAAAAACTTATTTCAACAAATGTTTTAATGTTTTATTTGATGTTTATTATAATAAATATGGTCAAAAAAGTATTTCAACGAGTTCAACTTCTTCATCATTTTCTACGAATACCTTGGATCCACAAATGGACTTATTTTATAATCTAATACAAGAAAACGTTAAACGAGCTAGGAGTGACCAATCGGCGACTAACGAATATGGGAGATATATTAGAACCAATTGGATTTAAAATATGGTACTCGAAGAATTCAAAAAATTTGATATTTTAGCTTGGTGGAAAGGAAAGCAAAATCAATTTCCGTTCTAGCCACAATGGCCCGGTATTTACTAAGCGTACAACCTTCTACAGTTGCTTCGAAATCCGGGTTTTCTACTAGTGGAAGGGTATTATCGATACGAAGAACAAGACTCACACCGACATCTTTGGAGATGTTTATTTGCTTGAAGGATCACTTAGACGCGGCCGAACGTATACAACACATTTCAAATCTTGACGAACTCCTAGAGTACGAAGAACAATTACAAAATGAAGAGGTGCGAGAGGGTGATTCAATCAATCTTTCCGATGAAGAAATCGTTCAAGATAATGAAGTCGTCGAGGTTAGGTCCTCCGAAGATGAAGATATGGGACTCGAAGATGATCTCGTTTAGTTAGTTTATGTTTGATGAATAAATCGCTCAAATGCATTAGCTTTGTGTTTCAAGTACTTTATGTTAATGTATTATGAGTTTATTAAATAAAAGTTGTATTTTATTGAGTTTATTTTGTAGAAACGCGAACAAACGAAGAAAAAAATCTACCAGCCGGCTTGTTCGGACATAAGTGAAAAAAAAAAAAAAAAACCGGTTTGAAACCGACCCAAAACGGTTACCACCGGTTTGGATTTTTACCCTCAAAAGTCAATCCGAACCGAAACCGGATTTTGACCAAACTGGTTTTTGACTGTTGACCCAAAACCGGTTCGGTTTTCAAAACCGATTTCGGTTAGGTCAAAACCGGTCAAAGTACACCTCTAGTTGTATTATTGTTACCACTTTTCTACGTATAATATATTTAAAAAGATATATTTACTAAACATAATAAATTACTGTATTAAACACTAAGTTTGTTCTTGTAACCTCGAGTTACTAGAAAGACAATCTATAGCGAAAAAGCTAGAGATCGAATATAGAGATTAACTACAACGACATTCGTATTTTGGATCATTCATCCAATCTAATGAAAAATTGAATTTGCATTCCAATTCCTGTTTTATTATCCAAGACTGGGATAAATTTTAATTTCTACGCGTAAAGAATCAAGAAAATTTCTCATCAAAGCAAACGGCGTTCCTATATATGTCTCCTATGATACAAGTTATGGTTTGTATAACCACATCAAAATAGATATTTGCAAAAAAAAAAAAAAAAAAAAATGTTATGCTTAGCGAGAGGGAAAAAAAAAAAAAAAAAAAAAAAAAACCTTTATATTGTAGAAGTGAGTTAGAATCATAAAAAAAACATAAAGATAGATGATCAATTTCAACCACTCATTTTTTAGTGAAATAAAACATTCATTTCAATCCTCCCAACCTCCTCTTTTTTAATTACAGCACAAGATATCATGGCATGCCAAATGTGTGTCACCTCAGCGTCACATCATCTTATCTTAATAACACACCAATAACTAAAACACCTCTCATTCATAACACACCAATAACATGTTATTAGGTCCTATATTTTTTTTTCATTTTATTTATTTTATACAAACAATTTTAGATTAAAATGCAAGTATGATATATTAAAAATAATTACATTTAAAAAAAATGACAACACCATACGAGTACATAAAAAAATGATATCATACGAGTACATAAAAAAGAAGACACGATACAAGTACATAAATATAAAAGACGCTACGACAAACACACTAATTCTTTAAGGTCACCGCCGTGCTAAAGTATCGTGCTCGTATATCGGCTTTTATTGCTTCGACACTCGCCGTATCTTCCGGAGTCATCCTCTCGGTGTTAAAACTAACAAACTTCAATTCTTCCAATTTCTTTTGAGTTGCGATATAATCATTTTCTTTCTCTTGTTTGATTCATAGTTCCTCTTTGATCATCTCCTTGAAAGCTTCTCTACTAGATGAAGAAGCCACTGAATGCGTAGAGTCTGATTTTGCACTCTTGGAAGGCCTTGGTTTGCCGGTAGGACGTTGGATAGCATCGTCCCGAAATAGCTCGTTCAGTTCTTCAAGGTCATCGAGTCCCTGAACGTGTCTTCCGGGTATAACGGTTTTGGCACCACGTCATTTGTGGTGGTCTTTCAAGACCTCCCATGCTTCGTAGTGGGTAAACGCATACCCCCACATTTGTTTGAATATGGTGTAACAACGATTTAGCCACTTCGAATTGTTTTCACCACTCAACTATTCATTTTCATCGACAACTCCCGCGAACTTGCTACAAGCATCCTGCAACGTGGTCCACTTCCACGTCATCATATCCTTGGTACGTTTGTATTCTGCAAGCCGATTGTATTCATTTGTTTCCAAAACAACTTTGAATATATGTCAAATATGAGTCTTGGATCCTCGGAATATTGTACGTATGTTTCGGCCAAAAGTTTTTCCTCCTCCGGTTTCCAACGTTTATGGGCGGCATTGGTTTTCTTAAGTCTAGGATTTTTCCCTTTTCCTTTTCCTTTTCCGATCAGAGAAGACTCGGTTTGTGATTCTTGTGTTGGTGATGCTGGTGAGTTTGGCGGCAAGACTTGTGTTGATTGCGAGGAATTCCCGAGATTCATGTTGTTGAAAATGTTGTTGTGCAAAAAAGCCATTTGGTTATAGTGATCTTGGTTCATTTGTGGTCCGAAAGTGGGTTGTGGATAATACGGCATCGAGTTTTGCGGGTTGTTCGCGTATGGTGCAAAACCCGGCATGTTATGGTTCAGATATGATGGCATCGGCATCAGGCTTTGAGAACTTTGGATCGGAAAAGAGCGACCAGATGATGGTGTTGCAGGTGAAGGTGAGCTTGAATTAGCGGACTCGATTTGAAATATGTTTTTAAATAACGAATTCGTTTGTGTTTTGTTGTAACATTTTTGAAAGATAAATGGATGTGTATGTGAAAGTTTTGATAAAATTTAAATTGGGTTGAAGGTATGATAAATGTTTAGTAAAAGTTGGTATTTAAAGGTGAAAAATGGGTTCTTTTAAAAATTTATCCGTTTGTCTCATTTACTCACTCACTTTCAATTTCAAAAAAATAAATAAATAAATAACCGCTATTTCATTTACTCACTTTCTACATAAAAAAAAGAAAAAAGAAAAAAAAAAAATTGTCGATTTTTACTCATTGGCAAGAGCCATTCGAATGGTGAATCCAATTTGGCGCAAGAATGGTGTTTTGGCTAGTCTGGCGTGCCATTCGTTCAACAAGGGTGCGTTTGGCGAGTTATATAGCATCGTACCGTGTGCTCTTAGAACCCACTTTCACCCTTATTTTTTGAAAATAATCTCAAAACCATCGATCGTTTGGCGAAACAAATTATACGATTACGACGACAACCATTTAATTATTTTTCAATTGAGGTGCACCTTCATATACTTTCGACAAATTTTTTTTGGGTACAAGAGTTTGTATGATATATCACATGTGACATAACACTAATCTATAAGTTCGTACAATCAACATGCTATTATATAATAAGCATAAGTATTTGTGTAGAACTCCAAAGTATTCATCATTTTTTATATTTAAAAATTCAAATTCTTAGCTTCCCAACCATATATCACATATAAGTTTTGAACTTTCAAGTCATTACTGGTATTCATAGAAGTTGAAAAAAATCATGGTTCTAAAAGCCTCACAAAGGCGTGAGGCTTGGTCATGCAGCCACGTCACCTTATGTCACGTCTTTTTGTAAACTCGATATATATGAAATATGAAATAAATATATAAATATTTTCATATTTTGTGCCGCCTTATGCCGCGCCTTATAAACGCAAAAGCTTCGTCTTAGCCGCAAAGGCGTGAAGCTTGGTCATGATGCTACGCCACGCTTTGCGCTATTTATAACCTTGAAAAAATTATATGTTTTTTTATAGGGATAATAGCAAAAAAATGCATCGAACTTAACTATTTTTGTTATTGTATTAGCCTTCTTTTTTTGTTATTATATCACAAACCTTTTGAATTTTTGTTATTGTATGTATCCTGTAGGATCGATGTAAATGGTAGATTATGTGATTCGGGAGGTCGCGGATGATGGAAGTATAAATAGCCACACACACACACACACACACACACACACACACATATATATATATATATATATATATATATATATATATATATATATATATATATATATATATATATATATATAGAGAGAGAGAGAGAGAGAGAGAGAGTAAAGTGTGTGATTTATTGAATAATAGAAAGAGTAAAGTTTACACGCTAATCTTCAGCCCCTCCATGAAAGTATGGAGGGGGTATTATAGCTTCATATACGCACTACTTTACAATAATGATGATATTAGTACCTGCGTATAAGGCTTAAATGATAACTAATGTAATGCCGTAAATGTCGTTCCATTTACGTGTTAGGAGCGATCCCAACAATCTTCCTCCAGTGGGACGACATAAGGGATTACTTACAACATTTTATACAAGTACAAATATAAGTAAAGTAAAGTCTTCATAAGCTCTTCAGATGTTGAGGATGACTGTAGTTGACCCTCTTTGTCTTCATCTTGTACCTTGGCTTGAGAACTTTTCTTCACTTGTAGGAAAATGATGTAATATGTATTGTGGAAAACTAGAAGGGGGGGGGGGTTGAATAGTTTTGCCGATTTTACGTTAGTTTCAAAAACTTTAGATTCGTTAATATGTGAGATCTTATGGATGTAAAGAAAGTATAGATCTAATGATAAAGCAAGTAAATAAAGTAAAGCGAAAGGAAAGAAAAGACACAACCGATGTATAGTGATTCGCCTACAAGAACACCTTCCTTGCCCTACTCCACTCCCCGAGTCACCTACTCGAGAGTTCAAGCACTATGTCAACAAACTCATTCACTTGGCGGAGAAGCCTTCACAACGTTGCTTACACTTTTTCCGGTACAAAGCTAGATACCGAGTCCGTAGCACGGTGGATCAAACCAACACGACTATTACACAACAAATATGGGAAATATCAAATACAAGATCTTCGCTACAGAAATCTTGCGGAGTGACAAATCAATCAAGGACCCCTTGCTTGGATGACTTGTAGAATGCTCGTGATCTCGCCTTAGAGAAGGACCTATATGAGGATCACAATAGAAAGAAAGAATAACAACTCTCTAGATCAAGTGATCTATATGTTAGAAGAGAATGAGAGTGTTTGAGAGATTTAGTAAGAAGAGGGGTGAGTTAGAATGAAGAAATGGCTCTCTATTTATAGGCAAAATCTTCCACTGTTCCCCGGATCCCACGGGTCCCTTCCACTTGGGATCCGTCTAGTGTAATCCTAGGGATCCGTGGAACGCTCCTCTTTGCCCATGGGTTTTTTGGTTATGGGTCATGGGTTATGGGTTGGTCCATGGGTTTTCTTTAGACTCAATGTATCTAAGTATACATTGTTTCTAGTCAACTTGGGTATGGGTTAAGATCCATGGGTTATGGTCCATGGGTTATGGTTTTTACCCATCCTAATAAACTATTACAACAAATGCTTAATTACTACATTTTTGTATTTAAATGGCTATATGTAAATGCTTTACAAAAATAACATGTATCCTTATAATTATACTTAAGATAACATTATATTTGTTATCAACAAAACACAAAGAGATCGCAAAATATTAATAAACGTTTTTACGGTTTATTTGTATTAACAATCTCCCCCTTTTTGTTGATGACAAAACATAATGTTATGATGAGTAAAACTTAAGAATAGATGTAAGTTTTGAAAGCCCCTAAGTTTTACTTCTTCTCCCCCTTTTTGTCGAAACAAAAAGTTAACCCTTGGAAGAAATAAACATAAAAGTGTGGAAAAATTAGTCCACGTATCGCTAACTCCCCCTTGACGGTAGCTCCCCCTAGTTTGGGGCGTCAAGTGAAGAAAAATAAAAATCCTACAAAAAGAAAGGTTAGTAACATGCTTAAATAATCTTGTGATTGCCGAGAATCAAGATTGGGAGCCAAGGTATGTAAACAAGGCCTTGTAATAAAACAACAAATTGTAGTGGTATTTATGCCACCTACAAGCATGTAAAAATAAGAACAAGACTTGTTCTTGAAAATGACATCAAAAGAAAAAGTACTAAAAATAGAAAATAGTAGTAGTGATTCCTTCCATGCTTGCATAAGGTTATGGATGGAGGTTTTGATGAGTGATGGTATTGATGCGATCAAGGATGAGGTTGAGTATGAAACGCATTTCTTCCCTAACTTCTATTGCGATTTCCCTAGTGGATTGGCAATGTTCACAATGTAAATGATGTGGGTAATGGGTGCGGAAGTTTTTCGGGTTGTTTTGATTTGAGTTATGCGGAAGATGTGGTGGAAAAATAGGAAAATATGGATCAACATCCGGAATGTTTGTAAGTGGTGGTGGAAAAGAACCTAGATGTTCTTGTAATGTGATGGGAGATAATGGTGGTGATGTTTCAAGATCTTTAAAAATAGTATTTGGAGATGTGGGGGGTGTTGAAAAGACTATTTCTTTTTGTTTAGGTTGTTTAGATCTTGTTGGAGTATTAAGGAGTTCCAAAAGAGTGACTTTAGGTGGTGATGAAGTTGGTGTACTTGTTGGTGATGAGGGAGGTGCTATAAAGGAAGCATCTTGTAGTGCGTTGTTTGTTGAGGATGAACCATTTGAGGTTGGTTTTGCTAAACAACAAGATCGGATACTAATCCGTGCGGATATCCTAGAGTTTGATTGTGGTATTTTGGATGGTGGTAGTACAAAGGTTTGGGTATAATGAAGATGATTGTTTGTACTAGGTGATTCATCTAAAGGGTTTTTGGATGAGATGGTGTATTGTGTTTGTGAGGATGAGATGGATTATGCAAGCATTTTGGGAGTTCTATATATAGAAAAACAAAGCATTGTAATGAATGCTTGACCCAAAATGTGGATTAAAATCTAATGATTAGATATGAATTTAAGGCATGTGATCATGAGAACACAAGCATTAAAGAGCATACTCCCAAAAATGAAACAAATGTGGATTTTTCATCCAAAGTGAGAAAAATGGAAGGTAAAAACAGCTTCTGTTTCACGGATCCCACGGATCCTTCCCTTGAGGGATCCGTCCAGCATGAAGGCTGGGATCCGTGGGTCTGGTGATTCAGGCAGCACAAAATTTTCCTTTTGGAAACATTTTTGCCTAGTGTGTGCCTATATGCAAACTATTTGGAGTTGCGGTTATCTCGACCCCTAAAAAGAAATAGAAAATAAACTAGAAGTAGAAAAGTATCCTATTGAGATAACCCGAAAACACATATTTAGTACATAAGTACGTAATTTAGTGTTATCAATGCTCCTAATTCATTATTGCTTAAATGAATGTACCCGAAAACACATATTAGTTATGTGTCCCCTTTAGCATTCAAAAGACATGAGATGCAATGAAAACGGGTTTTTACTTTGTATTAATAATGAAAAAGCGATTTGTCCTAGACGTGAGAAATTGCTTTTGTGAAATTGATACGGGAAGGTATCATCCTTTTAGAAAACATTTTGAAAAGAGGTTTTCTTTGAAAATGTGTATGTGTTTGCAAAAAAAATAAGAAAGCTATAAGTGGAAAACTTATCTTGGGTTTTGAAAATTCCCGTATTGTTTGTGAGTTGTGCGTGAAATAGAGATCCTAGACTCAGAAAGAAGAAGGCTAGTGTTTACATACCTTGTAGAGTCAAATAAGTTACGACGTTTTATTCCATTAGACCAAGACCAAGACGAAGTAGGTTGAATTGTTCCCGCTTCAACGGTTTGGTGAGGACGTCGGCTATGTTGTCTTCGGATGCTACCTTCTCAATAGAGATGTTCCCCTTTTGAACATTGTCTCTTAAGAAGTGATGATGAATCTCTATATGCTTTGTGCGAGAATGCAATACCGGATTCTTGCTTAAGTCGATGGCACATTTTTTGTCACATAGGATGGCTATGTCGCTTAGATGAATGTCGTAGTCGACTAACGCTTGTTTCATCCATAGTGCTTGTTGGCATGCTTTGCCGAAGAAGACATACTCGGCTTTGGTTGTTGATATTGCTAGTGCCGTTTGTTTCTTAGAAAACCAAGATGTTAAACAACATCCCATGAAAGTACATACCCCACTTGTACTTTTTCTATCAACGTAATCACCTGCATGGTCAGAATCTGCATATACAATTGTTTCTACTCTCGTGCCCTTAGGATACCATAATCCTAATTGTGTTGTACCCTTAATGTATCTAAATATCCTTTTTACGGCTTCTAGGTGTGATGTTTTAGGGTCTTCTTGAAACCTAGCACATAAGCAAACACTAAACATGATATCCGGCGTACTTGCCGTGAGGTAGAGAAGACTACCTATCATGCCACGATATTTAGTATTATCTACAGATTCGCCGTCTTCATCTTTTGTGAGTTTGGTGTCCTAATTGGTTTCAACTCTTCTAGACCAAATTTCTTTAACATCTCCTTTATGTATTTAGATTGATTAAAGAAGATACCATCTTCTACTTGTTTAATTTGTAGACCAAGAAAGAAACTAAGTTCTCCCATCATACTCATCTCGAACTCGTCAGGCATGATTTTAGAGAAATCATCACACATGTCTTGACAAGTGGATCCGAATATAATATCATCTACATATATTTGCACTATGATTATATGTGACTCTCTTTTCTTAGTAAAAAGTATGTTGTCAACTAACCCCATGGTATAGTTGTGTTTAATTAAAAATGACTTGAGTCTATCATACCAAGCTTTTGGAGCTTTTTAAGACCGTAAATGGCTTTCTTTAATTTATACACATGTTTGGGTTTTTCAAAATCGATGAAGCTCGGAGGTTGAGCTACATATACTTCTTCATTAATGAAACCATTTAGAAAAGCGCTTTTGACATCCATTTGATAAAGCTTTAGATCATTAGCACAAGCATACGCAAGAAGTATTCTTATAGACTCTAATCTAGCCACGGGAGCATAGGTCTCATCAAAGTATATTCCTTCTTGTTGGTTATACCCTTGGGCAACGAGTCTAGCCTTGTTCCTAGACACTACTCCGTTTGCATCTAATTTGTTTTTATAAACCCATTTGGTTCCTATTATGGTTTAATTACTAGGTGGAGGGACAAGCATCCAAACATCATTAGAAACGAATTGATTTAGTTCTTCTTGCATAGCTACCCAACTCTCATCTTTTATGGCTTCTTGTGTATTCTTAGGTTCTATGGTTGAAACGAAACAAAACAAGCTACTTTGGTTTTGAACTTGAGACCTTAATGTTCGTTCGTTTAGCTTTCCTATGACTTTATCTACGGGGTGATCTTTGGACTCTTTAATGTTTATGATTTCATCATTTAAAGGTTCTTCTTCTTCATTTATCTTTTTCTTTATTACTATAGCTTCACTTTCTATGATCTCGTCATCGACAAGAGGTGGAGAGGGTTTGGGTGGACTTTCATCAAATTTTATATTTAATGACTCTTCTACCTTCATTGTTTCTTTGTTTAATATGACGTAAGCTTTGTTATTTGGCGAGTAACCTAGAAAGATACCTTCGGTTGATTTAGGATCAAATTTTGTAAGGTAATCTTTAGTGTTAAGAATAAAACATTTGCTTCCAAAGACTCTAAAGTGATTTAACGTAGGCTTTTTGCCTCGGAGTAACTCATATGGAGTTTTGCCTAAGATTGGTCTAATTAATACTCGATTGAGTATGTACGTTGAAGTATCAACGGCATTACACCAAAACTTTTGAGGTATGGATTGTTCATTAAGCATGGTTCTACTCATTTCTTGTAGGGTTCTATTCTTTCTTTCTACTACCCCATTCGATTGTGGAGTGCGTGGAGCCGAGAAGTTGTGAGTAATACCATTAGCGTCACAAAAGGCTCCAAATTGAACTTCATTATCGAATTCCCTACCCTGATCCGTCCTAATGGACACTATAGGACTTCCTAGTTGTCTTTGGATCTTTTTGCTTAGTATTTCAAAATAATTAAAGGTTTCCGTTTTGTTCTTTAAAAATTTTGTCCATGTATACCTAGAGTAGTCATCCACTATGACCAAAGTGTAGTAGTTGCCTCCATAACTTTGGATAGCGGATGGACCAAATAAATCCATATGTAGTAATTCTAGACACCTAGTTGTAGACACCATGTTTTTAGCTTTATGACTAGAATGAGCTTGTTTTCCTACATTACAAGCATCACAAAAGTGATGTTCATATCTCAACTTAGGTAGATCTCTTACTAGATCTTTGGATGATAGCGATTGAAGAAGTCGCATGTTGGCGTGACCCAATCTTCGATGCCATAAGGTCGAAGTATCATCCATCAAGGTAAGACATAGTTTGTCTTTAGGTTCATTACCGATTTTAATGACATAGACTCCATGTTTCCTAATCCCTTTTGCTATGGTTATGCCATTTTTTAATATCTGACTACCGGTTTCGGTAAAAAGCACATTGCACTTTTTATCACATATTTTTCCTATACTTAAGAGATTAAAGTTTAGGTTTTCTACGTGACACACATCGTTAATGGTTAGAGATTTGTTAGAAATCGTACCTTTACCGATGATTCTACTTTTGCTATTTCCAAACACCACATTACCTCCATTGAAGGATTCATATGTGGAGAATAGATCCCTATTTCCGGTCATGTGCCTCGTGCACCCGCTATCCTTGACCCATTCATACGGGTCTAGGTCGACCTTTAAGCATACCTAAGACAATAATAAACTCAAAAGTTTGGTCCCTATTTGTTCATGGGTCCATTAGTGTTAAACATCCCATTCATGTTAGACATGTATGGATAAGATGAATATGCATTCCATGGAGCAAAGTTTTGAAAAGGAAAACCGTTTTGCATATTTGGGTTCCATCCCATTTGATGGTTACTTCTTGGATAAATGTTATTAGGTCTCCTAGATGGATTATGTTTTGAAAAAGATGGTACTTTGTTTCTTGTAAAAGTAGGATTATATTTTGGAGGTGGTTGCCTAGTGGTGACATGAGTTGGTTTCTTCCTATTAACGATAACAAACTCAGTTCTAGATGAAGAAGCTACGTTATTACCACTGTTTGCTACAGCAGATCCACGGATCCCTATCTGTACACTAGCCGGTTCCCTTTTTGGGGGATCCGTGGGATCCGCCACAACAGTGGCTGGTTTTTCTAGTGCCTTAACAAATTTTGTTTCTTTACTTTCACTAGTTGATGGATCAAGTTGTTGAATAACTAAACCTTTTTGGTTGTTACCTGTTTTAACACCATCTAGTATTGTATCTAAAGTATTCGTACTCATTCTAGCAATTTTAGAATCTAGATGATCAACTAGTGTTTGAAGTTGAACACAAAGTTCACATTCACCACTTGCTATTTTACCATTTTCTAAACGTTTTAGTTTTGCTTTTAATTCTATGACTTCTTTATCTAAACGTTGGTTTTGACTCTTTAAAAGCTTATTTTTGTTAATTAGTTTTAAGCTAATGTTTCATAGTTTGTCATATTCATTATGCTATGAGTCGTCATCAAGTGATGAACTACTATAGTATTCGTGACATACCTCGTCATTTGCCATGAGACAAATTTCTTCGTCATCCTCGTCGCTCATTCCCCACGTGCCGCTCACGAACGCCTTTTGATCATCCCGTTTGGGACACTTACTAATAAAGTGGTTTGGGTCCCCACATTTAAAGCAAGTACGATCATCCTTTGGCTTCTCGTCCTCTTTGCTTTTCCGAAAGCCTTTCTTATCGTCATACGCTTGTTTGACGTATCTTCCCTTTCTTCTAAAGAACTTTTTAAAGTCCCTTACCGCCATAGCGTACTCCTCGTCTTGACTACTCGAGGAGGAGTTCTCTTCATCGCTTGAAGCCTTTTTGGCTTTGAGGGCAAGAGATTTGTGTTTCTCTTTCACCTTTGAGGCTTCGGAGTCTTTAGCAAGGACAAGCTCGTAGACTTTTAGGTTGCCTATAAGTTCATCGAGGGTGTGGATTGTCAAATCTTTTGACTCTTCGATCGCCGTCACCTTGGATCTCCACTTCGGTGGAAGTGCCCTTAGATATCTCCTAACATGATTACGGCTAGAACAAGATTCATCAAGTGCTTGCAAAGATGTAATAATAGTATTAAAGTAAGCAAATGAATGATCTATAGTTTCATCATCCGATATTGAAAATTGTTCATATTATTGAACAAATAAATCAATTTTATTATTTTTAACTTGTTCTTTGCCTTGATGAGTTACAACTAAAGAATTCCAAATTTCTTTAGAGGTTTTAAGCATAGAAATTTTTTCGAATTCCTTTTTCGGTAAAGCATTATATAAAACCATTTTTACTTCACTATTTTTAGAAAGCTTTTTCTTTAATTCATCATTTAGTTTATCATGAGGTATGTTAACTACATTTCCTTTATCATCTTTTGAGGTAGCCTCAAAATCGCCTTCAACAATAATGTACCAAAGATCAATATCTTTAGATTTCACATATGTTTCGAATCTATTTTTCCAATATATAAAACCATTAGTTTCAAGTAGTGGTGGTCGTTGCATAGATTGCCCTTCCTTATAATTTTCAGAACCCATAGTGATCGAAAAGTTTTTAAAATACAATTTTACTTTAAAACTTTTATAAACTTAGCTCTTGATGCCAATTGTGGAAAACTAGAAGGGGGGGTTGAATAGTTTTGCCGATTTTACGTTAGTTTCAAAAACTTTAGATACGTTAATATGTGAGATCTTATGGATGTAGAAAAAGTATAGATCTAATGATAAAGCAAGTAAAGAAAGTAAACCAAAGGGAAAGAAAAGACACAACCGATGTATAGTGGTTCGGCTACAAGGACACCTTCCTTGCCCTACTCCACTCTCTGAGTCACCTACTCGAGAGTTCAAGCACTATGTCAACAAACTCCTTCACTTGGCGGAGAAGCCTTCACAACGTTGCTTACACTTTTTATGGTACAAAGCTAGATACCGAGTCCGTAGCACGGTGGACCAAACCGACACAACTATTACACAACAAATATGTGAAATATCAAATACAAGATCTTCGCTACAGAAATCTTGCGGAGTGACAAATCAATCAAGGACCCCTTGCTTGGATGACTTGTAGAATGCTCGTGATCTCACCTTAGAGAAGGACCTATATGAGGATCACAATAGAAATAAAGAAGAACAACTCTCTAGATCAAGTGATCTATATATTTGAAGAGAATGAGAGTGTTTGAGAGATTTAGTAAGAAGAGGGGTGAGTTAGAATGAAGAAATGGCTCTCTATTTATAGGCAAAATCTTCCACTGTTCCCCGGATCCCACAGATCCCTTCCACTTGGGATCCGTCTAGTGTAGTCCTAGGGATCCGTGGAATGCTCCTCTTTGCCCATGGGTTTTTGGTTATGGGTCATGGGTTATGGGTTGGTCCATGGGTTTTCTTTAGATTCAATGTATCTAAGTATACATTGTATCTAGTCAACTTGGGTATGGGTTAAGATCCATGGGTTATGGTCCATGGGTTATGGTTTTTACCCATCCTAATAAACTATTACAACAAATGCTTAATTACTACATTTTTGTATTTAAATGGCTATATGTAAATGCTTTACAAAAATAACATGTATCCTTATAATTATACTTAAGATAACATTATATTTGTTATCAACAAAACACAAAGAGATCGCAAAATATTAATAAACGTTTTTACGGTTTATTTGTATTAACATGTATGAATTGGATTAACTTCCCCTCAATTCATACTGCATGTCTTTAGCAGCTTCTCCGTACACTGCTTTTTGACGAAGTTTCTGAATCAGCTTCCCCACCAAACGGACAACTGTTTTAGCAGATTCGAAACTTTAATGTAGTAGACATGTCTTTTAACTTTTAAAGTTTCAAGCGCCCAACGGAATTTTTAGATGAAATAGTAAACCACACCAAGCAAATCTAATAAACACTTAATCACAATTATACTCAATATGGAATATCCGTCGGGGGTAACATGCGAGAAACCAACAAGATCTTCTCACGTATGTAGACGCTTCACACAAAACAAACAACGAAAGACGAAATAATAATACACAACGCTAATCTACGAGGAAAATCAATGGTACATATTGATACGCGTACAACGCGCGTTCGGGGTCAAAGGAAACTTCCTTTTCTTCGAGCAAGTTTTTCAACCACATAGGCAGTGAACCTAATCGTTGTAGTGTAGTATTAGGGTAAGCCTCGGGATTGATATCGTTCTCTTGGGGAATAGGAATGCTAGTGAGAAATTACTACGCTAAGGTTGGGGTTGAGGAAGATTATTTTTTTATCTTTTTTATATTTTTTAGAAAATTGAAATTACGAATCTCGGGGTATTAGATTTGGGGGGTGGTATTTCTACCGATTACTCTACTATTCTAATTATCTAATTAACTAAGCTAAGGGGTAGTCTATGTCTAATTGATGTGTGCTTGTATGATGATTAAAGATGTGTTTACCTAGATGCTATTACTCTCTAGTTATCTCCTATTGATGGTTGAATTGTCACATCCTTATTCTTAACGCGTTGTGTTTTCTAAGGTCGTAGGGTATGCTTTCTTCCCTAACTCTTTGAGACTACCTTAAGGTTATTTCCTTCAAAATCTCTAGGATTCATAAACTAACTCTAAGGTTATCTTTGGATTTTTAGCCTACAACAACTCTAGGCGATTATAAACTAATGTTCACAAAGATTACTCAAGTATTAAAAACACAACGATGACCTATTGCAATCCTAGGCCAATTACAATTAAGATAAGTGACAACCAATCAATATTCAATACCCAGGTTTCATAGATCTAAGCAAACACACAAGTAAATTAGCCAGACATGGTGAACATGCAAGCATACACACATACAATTGAAGATATAATTAAATCAATGAAGTAAATTACTTATCTTGTTGTAAAATAGGGTATGAGAACCCTAAGATACTGCCCAAGACAGCCAAAAATCATTATTAGGTTTTACTCCACAAAACTACCTCCCTAAAAGTCTGAAAAATCGAATTCTATATATAGAGTTACAACTGCGACGTCGTCACTCTTTAAATGTGACGCCTTCGGATCGCCGCCATTAGGGTTTCGTCTTGACCATGTCAACTTTGTGACGACGTTACCTTGTGGTTATGACGCCGTTGGCTTCATCTTCTGACATCGTCGGAATCTGAATCTAGGCTGTCTGAGTTGTGACACCCTACTCTTTAAAGCCTGACACTGTCAGGTAAAAAATATAAATTTCACTTCTGAGCCGTCGCAATTTTGGAGCATGTTGCGACGGCGTCGCCCTATGACTGTGACGCCGTCACCTTCAATTCCAGCAGCTTGAGTGTCTCGATCTTGACTTTGGCCATTTTCTTCACATATTCACGCCTTTTCGTCCAAATAAGTGTCATTCCAGCATTTTGCCTTCAAGAGATCTAAAAAGTGAAAAGGAACGAAATTAAGCAGTAACAGATATAAAAGTGTTCGATTAAGGGCTTAAATGACCCCTAAAAAGTGTACCTTTTAAATCCTTATCAAATATCCTTACACTTGTTATTTGCTTGTCCTCAAGTAAATGTGCTTTTGGCCAATCAATTTATAAGTTAGGGGTCATGAAGCATTAGTTTAGAACAATTCACAACAATTATAAGCCCTGCAAAAGTCATAACAAGCACGAAAATTACATACTAGCACCTCACAAGTGGTGTTTGGATACTCTCATCTCTCGGGTGTATATGAAATATATCAAATTGGAAATGGAAGATAAACACTCATTAACCGGTCCTAGTACATAGATTACCATAGGCTTGAGACTAGATCAAATCTCCATCACTTTGGTGTAAGCACCTAGGAAAAACTATCCAAGAGGTCTTTTAAAGGGTTGTAATGTTAGACTTACGATAGGGAAACAAAGGGTTTGGTTGGATAGGCGATTTAGTTGTGGCAAGTCAAAAATCTTTATGTTACAAGCATGAGAAGAATGGCGTTGCTAAGCCAAGACTCGACACTCTAAACTCTAGATAACTTAGAAACAAACAAACATAAATTTAAAGATAGATGTAGGATGGTAGCCCGTATGTTTATTTTATGTTATTTATTATTTTTTTTTCATACACTTTTACTCTGCCATCCTCTACGATAACATCAAAATATAAGGGATTTATAGGCACATCGCCACACTTAAGTTTTTATTACTCTAACAATAATTTGACCTGAATTGAAAAGATCAAAACACTTGGAGTACATTATTACGTAAATAAAGGGAATTTGAATTTAACGTTCTTTCCCGTCACTCCATAAAATTTAACTTTTCCCATGAGTCCCAATCATCCCAAAACTGTGTACAAAGGATATGACTCGACTTAGCAACTTATGCAAGTAACTAGATAATTGAACTAAGGGTTTAGTATGATAACAATAATGCACTAAAAGTGAGTGCATACAAGGTAGGCTAAGGCGATTTGGGTGTACATTTGGGGGTGGATTGTAAACAATGCTCTTCATCGATATTCCAGAAAACCGAAACATCACGAGAACCGTGAAAAGGATAGGCTCTGAGGGGTTAACTAGGGGTATCGTGTACTAAAGATGAGTACAACGCAAGGGTGCGGGGGATTACTCAACCGATGTGGAAGAAGTAATTATAATACGGGTATCAAACAAGGGTTATCCTAATGCCTCTTATCATTTAGTTATTCCTAACTACACAAGTGTAGTCTCACTAGCGATCTCGGAATGCATCACAAAACAAGTTCTAGAATCACCGGTACACTCTCTAAGCATTAAAGGTGAATGCTATAATTCCTACAAATCTAAGGGTGAACCTCACATTTTTGGGGTGGAATTTGAGTGGTAAAGGGTTTTGTGCTAGTCATATAACTTCCTATCCATGAGACGCTTTATTAAGACTAATGGCCCACTCCTACATGTCATGAAAAATTTTAAATTTGGTTCCAAAATTTCCCTAACCGATATTTCTCATGGTTTATTACACAAATGAAATTGGACAAGGCAAATAGTCAAGGATAAGCATAGTTTCAAAGTTCCCATTTTATTTTCCCTCCCTACACTTAAACTGAACATTGTCCCCAATGTTCCCCGAAAGTATCAAAGTTATGATAATGGAAGGTAATTAAAAACGAAAGAAACTAATACTCCCCTGATTAGCTCGGTAGGATCCGTGTGAAGTAGTGGTTAAATTCATCTTCAAGAAGAATGTATGCGTGAAAAGCTCCTTCCAATCATATGTATCTTCTTCTTGATAAATAAAACCTGCACACTTTAAGAAAACAAACGAAATCTTCGCGTTAAATCGGCGGTAACACTATATATGACTCTACTAAACTAGGATATAATGCTTGTGGAATGGATGTTTGCAGATTTTCTGGAAAATTAAGACCTGAGAAATTCTAAAAATTTATAAGTAGCACAGAAAACGAGAGAAAAAGATAAGTTGTTTCTGCTCCTCCTGACGCCGTCAGGTTGCAATCCTGACGCCGTCAGGTTATCCTGACAGAACTGGTCTGCTACGATTTTCTGGAAAAATTCTGGAAAAATTGCATCTTTAGAATCTGGAAAAATTCCAGCAAAACATCCATTATGACTCGATACAAGCATTTGACTCTAACAAACACACATATATATCTTTTCAATAATCGTAATTCTCATGTTTACGTTCTTTTTGAAAACGTGTGTAATCTTCCCTACACTTATCCCTTTTGTAAAATACCTTAATATGTAATTAAGATGAGGTTAAAGACAAAATAAAGCATTTTCATAAATTCAAACATGAGAATAAACAATCAATAAAAAGATATACGACACACAAATAAGCAAACAATTAAGCATGGGTTGCCTCCCACGAAGCGCTTTTCTTTATTTATGAGTCTTGTAGCTAGACTCGAAGTCGTACCCCTACGTGACTTCATTACCGTTCCCTTTTTCTTTTACTAAGCCTTCATCAAAAGGTTGTAGACGTTGTATGGTTACCGTGGACTCCTTCTCAACGTTGTCTATTATGATAACGGTTTAATTCTTTAGATTAGTTTCTTTCACCGTATAAGGCCCAAACCACCTTGGCTTATTTCTTCCTCTTAATGCTTTTATTATCGATTTATACAAAAGAACCTTTGTTGGGATATAAAAGACAAAGTACTGAAGAAAGTCAAAGTGCTGAAGAAAGTCAAAGTACTGCTTAATGATAGTCAAAGTACTGCTCGCATCAAAGTACTACAAAGCTTAAAGAACTGCTATATCGTTTATGGAAAGCTTTGTAATTCTAGAATATTCTTAGTTTAGTTTTAGTATTACTTGTCGTACAAGGATTATAATTGTAAACCGACTTGGGTACTTCTTATGCCTATAAAAGGACCCCTAGATTGGCATTAGAGATACGCAACATTAGAGAATATTAGTGATATGACTTACATGCAAGTTCGATATTAGAGTTATTAGGGTTGTTAGTGAATCTGTGTATCAAGCAGGTTCAAAGTTTTAATATAATCGTTGTTGTTTAAAGTTATTATTCTTAGCTTTATTGAAGTAGTTTCCGCATACTTAATAAAGTAATATCAATGTTTCATTGTTAGTGATTTAGGATTTATCCGAGGTTGCTAAACCCTTACAAGCTACATAGTTAGTTTGGTCAGAGTATATCGATCCAACAAGTGGTATCAGAGATGGTGTGGAAACTCTGATTAAGAAGAAACCCTTAAAACCGATTTAATTTCAAACCCAATAAGATGTCGACTGAAGCTGCACCACTCCCATCCATCACCTCACTGAGAATTCCTATCATCAAGAAGGGAGAATATGATCTCTGGAGAATGAAGATGAGGTAGTACATTGCGATTACAGACCATGTATTATGGGATGTGATTGTCAATGGTAATGAAGTTCTTGAAGAACCTGTAGAAGTTCCTGGACAACCTAAACCACCTAAGCCTACCTTGCCAGCAGCTACAAAAAGAAATCAAGAAAAGGCTCTCAACATACTGCTGTCTGCTATCCCTGATGGTCACCTGCTAAAATTTCATGATGCTAAGGATGCAAAACAACTATGGGCTGCCCTCAAGACAAGATTTGGAGGTAATGATGCTTCTAAGAAGATGCATAGAAATCTGTTGAAGCAACAGTTTGAAACATTCACTGTTGGTGAAAGAGAAGGTCTTGATGCTGCCTATGACCGATTCAAAAATCTTCTTAGTATGCTAGAGTTATACAAAGCAGAGGTATCTGTTGAAGATGCAAACCTGAAGTTCTTAAGAAGTTTGCCATCCGTATGGCATGTGCTTGCTACTATGATTAGAGGACAACCTGGTTTGGACACTATGGACTTTGATGATCTCTACAACCATTTAAAGGTATATGAGCATGAGATGAATGGCCAAACAAGTTCAAAATCTCACAGCATTGCTTTTGTGTCTTCTGAAAAGAGAGGCAGTACTTCCACTAAAAGTACTGCTTATCCTGCTCAAAGTACTGTTGGTGATAAACATCATATCTACACAACCATGACTACCCCTACCTCATCACCAACAAACACCATCCACTCTGATGAAGTTGTATGTTCCTTCTTTGCTCAACAAGCCACTTTACCTGTTACTTATGAAGAAGATTTGTCACAAATTGAAGAGGATGCTCTAGAAGAAATTGACATAAGATGGCAAGTCGCCATGATCACAGCAAGGATCAAGAAGTTCATGAAGAAAACAGGAAGAGGCATTGACTTCAAACCCAAACAGGGTATCACGTTTGACAAATCCAAGATTGAATGCTTTAATTGTCAAAGGCCTGGACACTTTGCAAGAGAATGCAAGTTTGCTAAATATCAGGCAAATAGAATGATTGAAAAACCCAAGCTTGAACTAAAGGAAATTCCTATTACTGAAACAAAAGCTTTGGTTGCTCAAGAAAACCTATCAGAGGTTGACTGGAGTGCTGAATTTGATGATGAACCAGTAACCTACTCTATGGTTGCAATGGAAGAGTTTGATTGGAGCACAACTTTTGATGAGGAACCAGGATTAGCTGCTTTAGAATCAAGAGATGGCCTTGGAAGCTTTGATTGGAGCATGGAAAGTGAAGAAGAACCTGTTCTGCTTGCTATGGTAGCTACTTCACCAAGTTCACCCACTATCTCTGAGGTATGTTCTAAGTGTAATGATTTTTACCAAAAAGTGCTTAAAGATTATGTGACTGAAAGAGATAATTATAGAAGGGCTAGGTCTAAGGTAGCTGGTTATCAAATAACTTTTGAGTCAATGGAAGCCAAAATAATCACTCATGAAAATAATGAAATGGATTGGGCAGAAAATATGAGCAACAGGATTATCAATTAAAATTAAGTGAATGGAAGTTAGGATGTAAGGTTTCTGAACTTGAAAAGATGACTAAAGAAAGAGATGAACTGTTAGAGAAATTTTCTAGTTGGAATGAATCTGGCCTTTCACATGTTAGTTTTGTTGAAAAACAGAAAAGAGCACACATTAAAACTGACCTAGGTTTTGATATGGATTTTAGCAATACTGAAGAAACCTCACCTAGTAATAAGGAACACATTGATTCAGAGGAGATAACAACTAGTGATGATGAACTCATTAGCTCAGAAGAAAACACATCTAGTAATGAGGAATCAATTAGTCAAACACCTCCTGAATTTAAGAAAGACAAGGGTTATCATGCAGTTTCTCCACCAACTGGTAGTTTTCAACCTCTTAAGACAGATGTTTCTTGTTTTGGAGTAGACAATTTAGAGTTTAGGAAAAAGATTTCTGGTCAATATAAGTCTAGTCCATCTAGTTCTGAATCTCCAAAAGAAACAGTAGAGAAACCTAAGGATGATAATGTTAAGAGTTCAGCAGTACCTTCATCTCAAAGTACTACTAAACATTCAGCAGTACCATCAAGAAAAACTTTTCAAAATACTGCTAAATCTTTTTGGGATAGTTTTGGTCAAAATAGCTTTCATTAGTCACCAAAAAGTCAGAATAGTTTTGGTAATAGAACTAAAGGAAGAAATTTTGGGAGTATGGGTCAAAAATTATGTTTTGTTTGTTACAGTCCTGATCATTTGATTAAGGACTGTCACTTTCACTTAGAATATTTAAGCAAATTCCCAAAGACTAAAACTGCCAACCAAAAGCCAAGGGAGAATAAACCAGTTTAGAATCACTCACATAGGGTAAACCATATCAATTTCTCAAAAGACTATAGGTACCCTCACCAGAAAAGACCTTTTTACAAACCACCAGTACCCTCAAGCACTTTTCAAGGTACTGGTAAGTCACAAGTTTCTCAAGCAGTACCTTCTTAAAGTACTGCTAGGTTTTCACCCAATCAAGGTACTGCTAGCACTTTTTGGAATGGAAGCCCTTGGAGATCCAATTACTATCAATCTAGAAGGTGTTACACCTCAAATAGAGTATCTAGATCAAAGAAATCTACACAAAAAGTTAAAACCAACTGGTTTAAGAAAGAAAGTACTGATGGGGAACAAACAGTACTTTCAGCTAGTAAGGGTGAAAAAGGGAATTTTGTTGAAAAAGAAAAGGAGAATTTTGATGAAAAAGAGAGTTTTCTTGAAAAACCAACACATGTTTTGGAACAAGCAAAAATAATTGATCATGTTTTCAAAGACAGTGGAGATTACATACTTAAAGAATTTAAGTATGTCACTCCACAAGGGGAACACAAGTCAGTAATGGCTTGGGTTCCTAAAAATAACTAACTCTTTCATCTTCGTGTAGGGCAACCCAGAAGAGGAGCTTAAAGATCATTTAATTGTTGATATTGGTTGCTCTGGAAGCATGACAGGAGACAAAGAGATTCTGTCAAATTTTAGATCTGATTTTGGAGGAAGAGTTGCATTTGGGAATGATCCTAGTGGAGGTAGAATTACAGGAAAAGGAACCATCAAGGCAGGAAGCATAGACTTTGAGAATGTTCGCTATGTAAAGGAGCTCAAGTTTAATCTTTTTTCAGTCTCCCAGATCTGTGACAAGAAGCACCCTGTGTTATTCACTGACACATAATGTCTTATTCTTTCCCCTGAGTTCAAGCTTGTTGATGATCAATTGGTAACACTGAGAGTACCAAGAACCAATGATGTGTACAGTCTAGATATGAAGACTCTTATGTCTACTGAAAGAGCAACATGTTTAGTAGCAAAGGCAACACTTGAAGAAGCACATCTATGGCATAGAAGATTAGTTTCATGGCAATGTAAGAAACAAACCATTGCAGCAACATCATCCATTGAAGCAGAATATGTTGCTGCTGCAAGTTGTTGTGGACAAGTACTATGGATGCAGAATCAACTTTTGGATTATGGATTCAATTTTAAGAATACTCCTATCAACATTGACAATGAGAGTACAATTTGCATTGTGAAGAATCCAGTTTATCACTCCAAGACCAAGCACGTTCAGATTAGGCATCACTTTATTCGAGATTGTTATGAGCATAGGCTCATTAATGTTGTCAAGGTTCACACAAATGACAATGTAGCTGATCTACTCACAAAGGGATTTGATGTTTCAAGATTCAATCATTTAGTGGTGAGTATTGGTATGATTAATTATTAAGCTACAATTAAGGGGAGGACTTATTAGTTAGTTAGTTAGCTGGTCTCATGCATTGTTTGTGGGGAGGCAACACAATGCTTTTTGATGTTTTTGCCATTGTGAAGAAAAGGATGAAAAGTTGTTAGGAATTAGAAAATTCCTTAGTGAAGAGTCGGTCACCCCAAATGTTATCTAGCTTAAGTTAGCTCGTAGACTTGTCGTTATTTACGTTATTAAGTTGTTAATTAGTTAGTCAGTAGCGTAAAATAGTTTAGTGCAACACCGTGGAGGAAGGACGGGTCTTTACCCACTGTATACCTGATCCACAGGCCGATAGGAGGTCGTGTATTTGTAAGTATAAATACCCCTTCCATCCATGGAAGGGGTGGTGCTTCAATTCAATCTAACCTTTCATTTGTGTAAACCTCTAGCAAGAACACCCTCTCTCTCTACTTTCTCTCTCTAAAATGGAAAACATGTATTTTGATCTCCCAAGACCACCCGAATCATCTAACACAATAAAATAACGATCCTACAATTGGTACCAGAGCCAAGGTTTGTTGTGTTGTGTTGATTTTTGTGGTTTTGATACATGTTCTCAACTGGTTTTTGCATTTTTCTGTGGTCAGAAAGTTGGTGTTTATTATCATGGGTATACAATTTGTAACAAGTCTTGGTATCTTTATTGGTCAAAAAAGTCTTTGGTCATGTTTAATCTGTCTTGTGTCATGTCTCTGTCCAAACAGTATGCGTTTATCATACATATGATTCTTTTTGGTACAAACTCTTGGAATACCATATGGGGTCAGTTTTTATAGTCATACATGATCAAAACGTGTAAACAAAATGCCTTTCTTATGCTGTTTTTCTTGGTCAAAATGAAGTCATAATGGGTCAAGGTAGCATTTTGCAAGTATTTTCTGGGTTAACATGAAGATGGCCGGAAAACAACGCCGGAATAAAGTGTCACAATCTTGCTAGCGACTTGTAATAGTCTGTCCAGATTCATTGAATACAGTAGCGACTTGCCATTAAGTCATCTAGCGACTTGTGTTGAAAAAAAAAATGTAGCGACTTGCCTGTTTTTTTTTGTAACGAGTTGTTGACTATTGAGTCAACAACTGAAGCGAGTTGCTTAGAAAGTTGCTTAGCGACTTGCTTAGCGACTTGCTTAGCGAGTTGCTTAGCGAGTTGCTTAGCGACTTGCTTAGCGACTTGCTTAGCGAGTTGCTTAGCGACTTGCTTAGCACTTGGCTTAGCACTTGGATTAGCACTTGACTCAACACTTTGAAAAAGACAGAAATGAAGAAGAAGAAATGACAACATAAGACCATCGACATACAACATAATACCAAAAACACCAACAACCATCTCAGATCCAACCTCATCTACACTACAAATGTCAAAGATAATATCACAACTAGGATCTCAGTTTCATTCTTTCATTGTACATCAAGCCACATCAAGACCTCAAAGGTCTATCAATAGAATGAATTGCTCATCACAGATCCAATACTATAAAAGCTTTAAACGAAAATGATAAGTATACAAAAATGATCTCAGACTTGCTCAATATGCACCTCAAGTCATTAAGACTTTCTTGGTTGAACATTCTCTTCATAGATCTATTTGTTTTTATATCAATATCCGAATGCACAAGATAAATCAAATGACAAGTATGTCGATTGATTTTCCTTGATTCGTTCTAAAGTCCAAATCTCTATCTATATAATTCCTTGGTTATGTTCGAACTAAAAGAAAATGATTGTAACAATCATGTTAAATCATTATTCTTGACTCATTTATGACTCTACTACAACAACAATGGAACGAAAATGTACCTACCTTGATACCGTGACTAAAACCTTGAGCCATCCCTGTGGCTAGGTCATTCTTGAACGAAATTATTGATTGTGCTCATGTCTTATTGTGGGATGTGTTGCTCGGCTATAAGTGATTATCATGTTTAAGATGTTTGTACTAATTGAGAATGCGTCTTTAATTTTTGTTGTTGGGATTGACTGCGCTTTGGTGAAGGATGTTTGGAGAGGGAGGCGGACTATCTTGTGAGATTAGGGTTAAGATTGCTGTGTGTGTTTTAGTCAGAGATGGAGGCGAAGGATTTAAGATGTGAGAAATATTAGGGTTGAGTTGGTGTTAATATGCGTTTTATAACCCTAATTATTAGGACACCAGATTTGTTAGTGGGATTGCGTGAAAGGCTTATTTGGATCATGTGTTATTCTCATTTTGGGCCGTGGTTTGTATACTGGGCCGAACGTGTTTAATTTGCTGGAGTTTTGTTGGGCCGTGGTTTGTTTATGGCTATGTTGTTTAAGAATTGTGTCTTTAGTTATGTGATATTATGGGATTTATGCTGGACACATAAGTGAGGTAGAATGGGCATGTGAATGTGATTTTCGTTGTGTATTAAATCAAAAACTTGATCACAATTTGTACTAATTTAGGATTGAGTTATGTGGTAATTTTTTGGGCTTCGGATTTTAATGACTTGAATCGGTTTTTTTTTTAATGGAAAGTAATGTTGTGAAATGGTTTTTTTTATTCGGATATACTACATGAGTTGGTGACATGTCCTTGTACTTTATGATTACTTGAACTTTAAGAGTGATTAATTCCGGATGGGCTTTTAATATCGGATGTGCTTATCTTATGTGGGATTGATTTGGATCCGGTGTACGTTTTGTATGACAATGAGACTTGTTGGGTGTTGTGACTTTATTTTATGCGATTCGATGATGTGACTTGATGATGAGATCTGATTTGATATGAGGTTTGGAAATTTGGTGTATGCATTTTCACGGAGGAATACGGGGTTGTTTGTTCGATATTTCTTATTTGAATTTGAAGTGAGGTTTTCCGGGCGCGTTTACTTATTTTGTCTTCTTTCTTTCTACCCTTCCGCGAAGATGACTTGTTTGGGCATTTACAGAGTGTGATAAAGACTTGGCTATTTAGGTACGGTTGTGATTCTTTCTCAGTTTACCCATAACGTAACTATCACTTTGGTGTCTCACGCAGTTGAGGATACGTCAAGAGGTTTTGTACATTGGGTACACCGTTTCTTTTCACAAGGATTAGTACAAGTTTAAGTAACAAATCGGGGAATTTTACTTCATGATCAAGTTTGGCATATCGGGTTTACTTCACCATGTTGTCACTGCAATGGCCGACTGAATGCGTGAATGATGTGTTTACCAAAGTGTTTATTGGATGGTTGATGATGTAGTTGATGTTGGATAATGAACCGTTGATGAACCGCTGCATGTTCCCCTAACACATTCAAGCTGACATTGTTTACGGTTTTGTCTTGATTTTGTAAAATCCCGCGAAAGAACCTATTTCTCGGTTTAAATCATAGACTTGTAAAATCCCGTGACAATGGAAACATCCTGGTATTAGTAAAGTGCATTTCCGGATCTATCTTACGGTTTATTCTTGGTTTTGTAAAATCCCGCGAAAGAAACTATTTCTCGGTTTAAACCATAGAATTGTAAAATCCCGTAATGATGGATTCATCCTGGAGAAAGGAAATTGTATTTCGGGATCTCTTTTGATGTTGGTGCTACGGTTTCTGCTTCAAAGAAGGGATAAAAGGGCGTGCTTCATAACTTGGATGTGTGTTTGGATTTTCGTCATGACAGTTTGGTTATTACTTGGTTTTACGGGGTGATGTGCTTATACCATGGTCGGGATGAAACCATTATTAAAGTTCATTTAAATGTCAAAGAAGGCTAGATTTGAGCAGTTCAGAAGATGTGACAACGGCGTTAATTCAGTATTATTTATTTGAGGTTGAAGTGAAATATCACGGGCGAGTGTACTTAGTATCTGAAGGTATCGGGGATGGTTGGATGAAGATTCTTCATGATCCTTGTTCGATGCTTATTATCAAAAACGAAGACTTGGAAATCTAGTTATTGTTGGGTGTCTTTTACCTTTTCTTTTACCACTTGGGGGAATTGGGCTCATACCACTACAAAATAACTATCACTTTAAGGAGTTACGTTGTAGTGCTCAGTGTCACATTCAATTGTGGATTTTCAAGAGGTGATGTACGTCTATTACTTGATGGTTGGTTGGTTGAAAAGTATAGAGTACTTAGAGATTCAAATGGGCATGAAGTCTCGTCACCGCTCTTTGTTACATTTGTACAAGTTTAAGTCACGAGTTCGGGTGAGTTTACTTCAGGGTCAAATTCATCATATTGGGTTATCTCCATCAGCTGTCACTTCAAAGAGCCTACTGAATGATAATGGTTGATTACATGTTTTGCCAAGAGACTGAAAAGAGAGAGATTATGACGTCTGTTCACATCAGTTCAGGCCTCGTACTCCAAAGAAAAGAAATGTGTACGTTTCAGTGCGCATTATCTTCTGAAGAAGAGAAATCTTCTTATGACGTATGAACACAACAGTTCATGCCTCGTACTCTAAAGAAAAGAAAAGTGTACGTTTCAGTGCGCTTTATCTTATGAAGAAGAGAAATCTTCTTATGACGTTTGAATACTTCAGTTCAAGCCTCGTTCTCTAAAGAAAAGAAAAGTGTACGCTTCAGTGCGCTTTATCTTCTGAAGAAGAGAAATCTTCTTATTATGACCATTCTCATCAACATGCTTCATACTTTTTCCATGTGCTTCAGTCATAAAGTGAACCGGGCTACCACTGATTGTTTTCTCATTCCACTTGCTCGATTATAATGAAGATGGCGACATCATGTGCTGATTTTGCGGGAGAGAAGTGTGAATAGAACATTCGGATGATTTTCACTTACTTAATCAAGAATGGCAACTCCGTATGCAATTCTTGAGGGGGAGAAGAAGTGTGAATTTTTTGCATTGTTGATTGATATTTGAGAATATAAATGGTCATACGGCTCTAAACTCATGTAAGAACCGAGCTTCTTCTTATCGGGTCATCTTCACATGGAGTTTTTCTCTTCTAAGAGCCGTTGGTTGACATCTTCACTCGGATTGATGAGTTTATCGACAAAGTGCTTTCGGTTAATGCTTCACGTATACATAAACATGATGATTCCAAACAATCTATCTGTTCTTGTTTGATGTGATTGGTAGTTTGGTGTTACCATCTTGTGTGTTCGTTGCGGCCTGATTGCTGATTTCCTTGATGAACATCTTTCTGTTCTTGTTTGATTGGGAGGGATTTTAGTTAAGGGGATTTGCAAGATGTAAGTTAATTGGGATGCTTTTTGGTGGGAGTTGAAGATGTTAACTATCTATTCCCCAACTAGACAATCTTGAAGAAGGTCGAGTCTACAGTCTGTTCTACATTTCTTGCTATATGTTAGAAGACCAAAGACGTGTTGCATTTAATGATCTAAAGACTTCTTCTTAATCTGGGCATTTATCAAAAAGATTGTCGGTCTTGGGGAGAGCACTAATTGGGGGAATGTGATATGTCGAATTTAATCCCCAATTAGACTTGCTCACTTTATTCAGCATGTTGATTCTCACAAAGACTTCAAGCGATCTTCTCAACAAATTTCAAGTATTTGGGCATTCAAAGAGTTGCTGATTCTGAAGTATCAAAACTAGAAAGGGGGAAGGAGACAAGCATCTAAACGCGAGTAAGCTTGATGTACTTAATACTTCTAAGAAATTGAAGATATCCCGGGAAGACAAATGTTATTACCGCAGAGAAACTCAAGGTTTGACTCATGATGAGTAAACTTGATGAACTTAATTCTTCTAAGTGATTGAAGATATCCCGGGAAAACAAATGTCATGACCGCAGAGAAACTCAAGTCTTTACTCATCAAGGCGTTTAGTGTTTGTATTTCATCTACATGGGGGAAGTGATGTTAGATAAAGTTTCTGAAGATAAAAGAGGTACACAAGTGTGTGATGATAGAGATTGTGTACATTGGGGATGCTCAGCTGTCTCACTTGAGGGCTTAATATGTGATTCAGAGATATAATCACTTATTCCGGAGTGGACATCCGTAGAGATTGTCATCCGCAGAGATAATCAGTGATTCGGCCTGCTTCCTCAATGTTATCGGTTGTTCTCTCTTTGGGCATTCGGGTACTTCGGGTTCTTGAGCTTCATGCACTTTCTTCAGGAGGAGAGAAAAGTATACATCGGGGTTATTCTTTAGCTATTGGACTTAATCTGCTACTTCGATGGTATAAGTTTCTTTGTCTTCGGGTTTGTGTGTTCGGGTTCGTGAGCTCTAGTCTAAGAGACTGACTGCATCAATTCAACTACGTGGGGGAAGTGGTCTCTTGACACCTTTTTGGAATGGATTGCTTCAGACGTCAGTAGTAAAGAAATTTGAGAAGATTATCTTATGTGTGGGATGATACGTTGCTGTTCTTCTTGATGATATAACCCCGAATGGAGATCCTCGATCATCATTTTTAAATGGAGCAGCGGGATTTATGATAATGGTGTGCTTCCTTGTGCACCTGGCTAAGAGAAGCTTGTAAGAAAGCTTTGATTCTGCTCAGCTAAAGGATTTTCGGTTTGGGGGGAAGCTGCCAAAGTCTCACTTTTAGATGGTTCAATTTCTTTCTTCAATGCAAGAGCCTTGGAAGCTTTGGTGGTGAAAGTTTTAGGGATGATGACTTCTATCTTCTACAACGGGGCTGTTCGATATCATTATCTCGGTACTCGTATCATCATCTTCTTTAACTATATCATCTACTCTATCCTTGTATATATTTATTCAAAAAGCAAAATACAAAAATATAAAACCAACAAAAAGAAAATAGAAAAATATAAAACCTTCAAAAAACCCATAAAAATCAGAAAATTTCAAAAATACCAAAAATATGTTTTCACATGACATGTCTTCTGGTATCGATAACATCTACGGTCTTAGAAATGTCATTCAATAATGGCACGGGACCATAGATGAAGTTCGAGCAGGAGGTGTAAATATTCTTTTCAAAACATGTCTCAAACTATGGCTTACAGTTATTTTAGACTGTAACCCGGGCTTCAAATGATGGCTTGCAGTTACTTCAGACTGCAACCCGTGCTTAAACTATGGCTTGCTATTATTTCAGATAGCAACCCGTTCTTTAAAGGAAGGAAAGTGCTGCGCTAAACCTATTTTCAAAATATTTCGTGCACTTATCCTAAAAACAAAACAAGGAAAGTATGTCGAAGGACTGCTGTTCCTACACAAATGTTTTTCCGTCTAAAATTCTTCAGAAAAATATTTGGTGTTTTCAAAAATGGTGGTAAATGAGTTGCTTTAAAAACAATCAGATTCAGAGTTCTTGTAAAATTGAAAACTCAATCAATGACTTCAGAGCTTTTAAACTTTTCATAAAATGAGTCATGGATTGAGGGGGATAATGTTTTTCAAATCTACATCATCTAACGGGCTTTCTTAATTATCCTAATATGCTTAATTAAAAATGATGTTAACCTATGTTGAAGGACTAGGTGCCTAGGATATGATTGCTAGGATTAGATGATTAGTGTTTGATAAACACATTATTCCCATATACATTTATATGATCTGTTTGATATGTTGCATTGACTTTTATTAGTCGATTGTTGTTTGGGTGATGTCGACCACCATATATTTGTATGTGTGTTCACTAACGTATGCAGGTATATTGGTATAAAAGAATGTTCCCGATCCGGATCCCACAATTGAAGATGATTGGATGCCGAAAGGAAAGGGTAACAATATCTTGGGTTGACAAATGAAGAAACGGAGCTTAATTGGACTTCTATGGAGAGTTGGCATTAATGCAACATAAGAGGTCTCACTGCATCAGCAGATGGTTTTCTTCTAAGTGATTGAAGAAACGGAGCTTAATTTGACCTCAGTTGGCATACAAAATGCAACGTAAGAAGAAGTCTCACTGCATCAGCAGACGGTTTTTCTTCCAAGCCCTACAGCATCAACAGAAGCTTCTCAACCACCTAACATATCTTTGTGCAGGATAATCGTGATGATACCATTTTTCTAAAACTTTGAAAAATATTGTTTTTGAAAATGGAAAAATATTGTTTTGAAAATATATTGGACTAATTTTTGAAAATCACCGGACTTCATGTTATCAAAACCTAAGTCACTCAATTATTGACTTCTGTCATGGATTGAGGGGGAGAGTGATTTAATTTAAAATATTTTCAAACAATATATCTTCAAAAGAGTCCGTTTGTACGAAATTAAAGTGGCGATCTAAAGATTTAATGTTATGTCATGGTATGATTTTCTTTAGAATCAAGATCTTTCAAAATGAAATTTTTTCTGTTCTTGTTTGATTGTGAAATTGTTTTATTTTACCTAAAAGATCTCTTAAAACAATCATACCTGACACTAACTATCTTTAATGTCTTAAAATGGTCCTTATCTGTCATTTTTCAAAGTTAAATCAAGCCACGTCTTTCCCCAAAATCTTTTAAATGATTTAAATCAATTGGGATCATAAATCTCAAAAGGTTTGAAATTTTGATCGGGGTAGAGATCATGAGTTAAATCTCTTATATGTTTAAATGGAATTGGTTTTAGTCCTTTAAAGGCACTCCTGCCTCCATGTGCCAAACGATTTCATACACAATGCACATGTTGAGGAGGAGGATTTATCCAAAAACATGAAGAGTATTTAAACCAGGCCACATATTCTCCCATGTTTTCTAAACCGTATTAAATCACTTGAGATCCAAAATCTCAAAGGGTTTGATATTTTTGATCGGGGGAGAATTTGTGATTTAATAATGAAATTTGATAAAAGGTGATCGTTTTGATTTAATTGTGCAGGCTGCTCTCTCATATGTGCTAAACGCTTTCGAATCTTGAAGCACATATTGAGGGGGAGCAAACAAACTATCGAGGTACGAAAGCTTTTTAAAGTGATTTAAGTACCTTGATTGAGTTTTAAAATGGTTTCTTAATGGCGCTTGTGATTGTGGATGTGCTTCAAATTAACTCTTGCCTCTATGTGATAAAAATGATTTCTCTTATCCTATGCACATATTGAGGGGGAGAATTTTACCATGAAAATCAAATGGCTTTTTCCATGGAAATTGTGATCAAGAAATTATTTCAAAGAAATTATTTCAAAGAACTCTTGCCTCCATGTGCTAAACAATTTCAAAATCATATGCACATGTTGAGGGGGAGCATTTTCTAAATGATCAAAACTATTAAGGTACAAAATGCTTTGATCTCGTATCACAAGTACCTTGATTGTTTTTCCAAATGATTTTTCAATTGGTTTTAAGGAAGAATGAACTGTACCAAAAGACCGACCAATTTACTTTATGCATGGTGTTATAAGGATGGTTAGGTTAGGTATTAGTTCCCACGATCCGCCAGAACCGGAGGGATCTACCCAGGGACAATCCACTAGATAGTGTAGAGTCCTTAGGTATATTGAAAAAAGGAGAAAAGTGAGGAATGGGAAGAGTGCAGACTGAGACTGAGCTAGTACTGGAATAAACCCAACAAGGTTCTAGTGATGAAGTCTCGGTAAGCACTGAAGGGGTTGAAGAATGAAAAAGAATTGAATATGAAAAGGGTGAAAAGAAATAGCCCTCCAATAATTCAACCTTAGGGCAGTAACCGGGTTCAATACATATGCTACTGGTTGTTACCAAGGTAACACTGGTATTGAAGACAAGACGTCATGGACCCAGTGACGCACTGCACTAAACTTCCCAAGCTACTCAAGTTCCTCTTAAAAGGGCTTGTTTCATTCTCACGGGGAACCTACATAATCTATCGACTTTCTCTTAGAGATTGTTGATATTGAAGAAGGAGACCCTCTCCCTAGTCTCCGTCACAGGAACCAAATGTGCACTATTGAGTCTAGAGCCAAGAGATCATCCACACTATCTCATTAGGACACAAAATTCTTGAAGACTTGCTGTTTCACACAATGTGGAAAGTAAGTATATATTGAGAGTCCTACGCATTATCCTTGTGGTATTGCCAGAACATCCGAGTGATATGAAAATATTCACGATGAAGATGGAAATCCTTCTAGAGCCTACATCAAACAAGCTCTTGGTGGGTGTCATGTGAGATCTTTCCAAAAGATCAAACTTGTGACAACTGGATAGAAACAATGGGGCGATTCAGTCTTGAATCAACCTTGGTCCAGGAATGGAATTGACGAATACTTTTGGAAAAACCGTTCGATGTGCAAACCTTCTTTTCTCTAGCACGTCGAATGTGTACTTATGTTGTCAAATTCAAAAAGTATCTCTGATTGAAAAATACTTTTAGAAAAACCGTTCGATGTGCGAATCTCTTCTTTTCGCTAGCATGTTGAATGTGTACTCATTCTTTAATATAAAAAGTATTTTGTTTGAAAATTGATCTTTCTCATAAAACCTTCGTCGTATTGCAAAACTCTTTCTTCAAGCAGTACGCGATTGTTTTTCAAATCATTTTTCATCAATCAGTGAATCTCAATTCGCTGGTTCACTCACTCCGTGTTGTCTTCTTTGAGACGTTCCGGTTTGAGAACAGCTAGAACAGCTGCGAAACCCTGTCAAGGAGATTCTTAGGAATCCTACCTGATCACAGGCAGTACTTGTACTGATCAACGGGGAACCGTGGGCCGTGTACCTCAATTCAACGAAAGTGATCAAAGACACTTTCGTGCACTTTATTGCTAACTGTCGTATGCAGGTACACCCCGACGATTGCAGCTGATCAGAATTGAGGAGTCAATCCAAAGCCGCATGTTCACAGCAACCACACTTAATTGAAGAAATCATGACTGGCGCATATCTACATAACCTAATTCTGATATTTTTATACTATGCTTCTGCTACGCTGCTGCAAATATCATGAACCAGTAAGGCTTCCGCTACTCTGTTGGAAAGATGTCATGATTCAAAAGTGTGAGCATGTCGGTCCAAATGTCACAACTTCACATGAAGGCAACACTACTATGGATGATCCAGAGAGATTTACTGTGGCTGATGATCTCAAAGAAAGCTCGAAGATCATCAAAGATGTGGATCAGTTAAAGGCCTCCACTAAAAGTACAAATCAATGCGGACTTTGAAGAATCACTACTAATGTACAAAGATTGTTGAAATGAAGAATTGAAGTCTACGAGCTCAAGAACAAAGACAAGAATAGAATGCTAGGATTCAAAATGTAAAAAAATGGGGTGACCTCCCTTAGGGGGAGATTGTTAGGAATTAGAAAATTCCTTAGTGAAGAGTCGGTCACCCCAAATGTTATCTAGCTTAAGTTAGCTCGTAGACTTGTCGTTATTTACGTTATTAAGTTGTTAATTAGTTAGTCAGTAGCGTAAAATAGTTTAGTGCAACACCGTGGAGGAAGGACGGGTCTTTACCCACTGTATACCTGATCCACAGGCCGATAGGAGGTCGTGTATTTGTAAGTATAAATACCCCTTCCATCCATGGAAGGGGTGGTGCTTCAATTCAATCTAACCTTTCATTTGTGTAAACCTCTAGCAAGAACACCCTCTCTCTCTACTTTCTCTCTCTAAAATGGAAAACATGTATTTTGATCTCCCAAGACCACCCGAATCATCTAACACAATAAAATAACGATCCTACAAAAGTACTGCTTATTGTTTATCTGAAAGTACTGCTCTGAAAGTACTGCTTTGAAAGTACTGCTTACATGGAAAGCACTGCAGTCTTGTCAACGTACTGTTCCAACGGTCAAAAGATGGGGTAAAATTCAAACAACGGTAACTTTATTAATTGGGCTGTGATTTTTTAAATCTTATCTATAAATAACTACACTCTGATTTTCCCTCTCATCTTTATACTTATCCATCCCTTTCTCTCTCTCCTCTCATTAACATTCACTATTCATCGAACCAATCTTTCTTATAAACAACAAACAATTGCTAATCGTAACACAGTTAGTAAGCAGAACATGGTGGCCAACCTGGACAAGACACCGTCTAATGTCCCTTTTCATGATGTTAATACAAATAAGCCGTAAAAACGTTTATTTATATTTTACGATCTTCTAATGTTTTGTCGATAACAAACGTAAAATCATTTTAACGAAACAAATAAAATACGTAAATAGTTTGATTCAATAGTTTCCTAACACACTTATGTTTTCACATAAAACACTAAAACAAGTATAAGTGATTTTATGTTTTAGAGATACATATGTACAACAAATAGTGTTTACATATTGGGCTAACATATACTTAACAAAGTGTATACCAAAATGGGTAAAAACATGTATATAACAAAATGGGTAAAAACATGTACATACAAAATGGGTAAAAACTAACAAATGGTATTGACCCATAACCCATGGTTTTGTCCAAACCACTTAGCCAAGTTCAATGTATTCTGGAGATACATTGTATCTAGAAAGAAACCCATAGATCAACCCATAACCCATGACCCATGACCCATAACCAAAAATACCCATGGGCAAAGAGGAGCGTCCCACGGATCCCTAGCCTTACGCTAGCCGGATCTCTTGTGGGAGGGATCCGCGGGATCCGGGGAACAGTAGAAAATTTCCTCTATAAATAGAGAGCCATTTCTCCCTTTCTACTCACAACTTTCACACATACTTTCTCCAAAGTATTATATCTCTCTAACCTCAGATCCAAGAGATCTATGTAGTTTGTCGTTTGTTTTTGTGTGATTCTCTAGGTTTCTCTTAAAGGCAAGATCACCACTTCTTGAAGTCGAGCAAGCTCAAGTCCATGAGTTGCCATGCTTCGTCATCATCAAGAGAACTGAGGTTCTCTTGTTGATAGTTCTTTCTTCCTCTGTAGATGTTGGGTTGAAGGCACGAGTGAAGGATGCCGAAAGTGTCAAGACGAAAGCATTAGTGAAAGGTGCTTATCTCCCGTGTCAAAAGCATTAGTGAAAAATGCTAAAGGTGTCAAGACGAAGGCATTAGTGAAGGGTGCCAAGTCGTGTGTCAAAGGCATTAGTGAAGGATGCCTAAGAATCAAATCAAGTGGCATTAGGGAAGAATGCCTAGGTCGTATAATCGATGAGGTGCATCGTTATACATATAAGTACTTGTTTATTTCCAAGGATGGTGATATCCTTGATGGTGTTGTAATAAGGAGTGGATCTCCTTAAGATTAGTTGTTGTGTTGTTATGGGTAGTAGTTCCTCCATAGTAATGGAACTAGGTGCTTAGCCTAGTACCTAATAAAGGGTAGGCGACGTTGTGATAGGATTAGTTCTCCTTGGAGTGAAAGAACTCGGTGGTTAGCCTAGCACCGTATAAAGGGTAGGCGACGTTGTGTTAGGTGTGGTTCGCCTTGGTGTGAAAGAACTCGGTATTTAGCTTTGTACCGGAAAAAGGTTAAGCGACGTTGTAAAGGCTTCTCCGCCATAAGGAGATTGGTGTAGTGTTTACGAACTCTCGAGTAGGTGACTCGGGGAGTGGAGTAGGGCAAGGAAGGTGTCCTTGTAGCCGAACCACTATAAATACTTGTGTCATGGTGATGTGCTTCTTACTCTTTATCTTTCATTACACGTTTATATATCTATCTATCAACGTCCAACATAAAAAACCAAATAGATTGACATAAGTCGATCTAAATATTTAAAAGGAAGTTTTAAAATTGGTAAAACTATTCAACCCCCCCTTCTAGTTTTCCATAATTGGCATCAGAGCTTCGTTACCAAGTTCCTTAAAGTATGTCGCACTTTAAAAACTTGATACGATCCGTGTATGTTTGAAAACTACAAAGAAGGATTTTTTTTTCAAAGTCATGTTTTCTTTTAAATCATTTTGTTGGACATTGATAGATCATTCTAACAATTTTTGTTTCAAGAAATCTTCATGCTAGGATCTCTTCAAAACCTTCATTTCTATTCAAAGAATAATGAAGTCAACATTCAAGGAAGGATCTAAAAGTAATCACAACTTACTTACACCAAGTACAAAGGATAACTTTAAAAGCTCATGAAGTATTTTTGGTATTATACCAAACCAAGAAGAATAGAGGTATGTTTTACTTTTCATTAGATAGGTTACACGAGTTTATTTATTTCATAGTTCTCTTTTCTTAATAATTGCTAGCATCTTTAAAAGTCTCTTTCGTCACTTTTCCGTCTTATTCATCATCAGGAATAGTATTCCTTTTGATTCGTCAAACTAACGCCGTCGTCACATATGAACCCTCGATATGTTATTCATCAAAACCCGTCGTTCAAAAACAATCTTTCATCTGACACCTCCAAACTATTTTTTAGTGAGCTAGTTTATAAGCCTACTACAAAAATAATGCCAAACAACCCTTTTTCTGTCCACAGTAGCCGGATCCCCCTAGTTTTACTAGCCGGATCCCAAATACAAGGGATCCGGGGGAACCGTGGAACAGAACTCAGCTATACGCTTTCAAAAAACACCACTGATCTTTTTCCCTCTACTCACATAACAGAAAATGACTAAACTACTGATTTCATCCTCATTGGATTCCATACTCTCAAGTAATCCTCTCTAGAACATCATTGTAAGTAATTACACTAACTTGTTCTAATTTTCATCATCCTCATCCTAGGGTTTATGGTTTCACAATCTCTAATCAATTACTTTAATTAGGGTTTTCAAAATTAATCATGAAAAGGGGCTTTTAACATAATTAAGATCACATCATGTTCACAACATTGTTAATACAAATAAAAAACATAAACCCATCTCAACTAATTTTACCTAATTGGAAAATTTGTGTTTCTAGGACCAACCATGCCTAAAGCCACTCAACAAGATCATCATGATACCGTCCATTATCTTACTCATTACTATCGAAATGAGGAACTCTCAAAAACCGACCGCAAGGTCTTCAAAAAGCTCGGAAAACGACTTATCCACGAAGGTCGTGTAATCAAGGAATGTTTCCTTGAGGATACCGACATTCGTCAAGTCTTCTCGGCAATCAATTTTGATTGTCTTCTTGACATTGATGAACAAATTTGTCCGGTTTTCATCTTTGAGTTTTATAAAAGCATTAGGATCATTCGAAACGCCGATGATAGCATTTCAATCTCTTTCATCATCAATAAACAAAACTTCACTCTCACCCTCAACACCTTTGCTCAAATTCTTTGCATTCCTTGTGAAGGAATTTGTATGTACTCTCAATATTGGGCAATTAACACTCAAAATCTTGCACTTGATTCTAAACCAATGCACCATACTCCTCTTGATGAACCTGAAACCATCCGAGACACCATTTTCAAAATAAGAGCCGACCAATCCCGTTTCAACCGAACCAAGAAGCTCATTCACCATAACTCTTTTCAAATGGAACTTTTCGAAATCCACCCCATGTTTAGAAAATGGGAATAAATCCTTAGGGAAAACGTCATTAGCCTTGTTGGTAACAAAGATCATCCAAATGCATGCCTTGTGCAAATGATCTGTTGGATCGATGCACTCTAACCGAACTAACTTATATAGCTTTTTAAGGGTTTAATAACCTCGGATAAATCCTAAGTTATTAACAATGAAACACTGAGCAAACTCTATTAAGTATGCGGAATTTACTTAACAAAGCTAAGAAGAATTAACTTTATCTTTAACGATTTTATTAATAACTCTGAACCTGCTTGTTATACAGATTCTTCAACAACTCTAAACTCTAATATCGTACTTCTCTAAAACTCTAAAAACACGTATATTCTTATGCCAACCTAGGGGTCCTTTTATAGGCTTAAGGATAACCCGAGTCGGTTTACAATTTGTAACCTTATACGACAAGTAATCTAAACAAAGAATATTCTAGAATAACAAAACTTTCCATAAACGAACATAGCAGTTCTTTAGCTTTGCAGTACTTTGACTTCGACAGCAGTACTTTGACTTTCACTTAGTAGTACTTTGAATCTCCAGCACTTTGACTTCTTCAGTACTTTGACTTTCATATCCCAACAATTCTCCCTAACTTGAATTCTACTTGCTTGACTTCAAGTTTCCTATGTATCTTCATTAACTTCTGTTAGCTTCTTGGAAAGATTGTGTCTATCAATTATCTCAATCTTCAAATTTATCTTTGTATTCACTGTGCTAGGATTGTCATCATCAAAGTAACCATTATTCTTTCAATAATATTCTTTATAGCAACCTTTATCAGTAATCTCTTTTCAACAACATTCAGCACGCTCCATCTTTTCAGCAACTCAGTAACATATGGCAAATTGTACATCAGTTCAGTAAGTTTCAATCTATTCTCATGTCACAATTCTCATTTTCCGGTCATTTCTCATATTCCATATTCATCATTTCATAACGGTTCGTGCATGGTTTTGCATTTTTCATTAAACGTTTACTTTCATATTAAATAAACGTTATCGCGTAAGTTATCACTTTGAACATTTAATCCGATACTTCCAAAAACTATCCCGATATATTTTTATACTTACATTTAGTTTATAAAAACAATATTATGAGTTTACCCAGTGTTTTAAATGTATTTGGTATATAAATCGTTAAATTTATATTAGTACGACACTTTTCTTAAAAACTACACGTTAATTATTATATCGCTCAAATTTTACAAGAAATGTATTTTTAAAATTTTTATGACTTCATTTTATTTTATCTTGACCCGTGAAAATTTATTTTTATCTAACGCTACCTTAATTATTCAAATGTGTATACAACTTACTAATATTACTTAACAATACTACAAGTTACTACTTACTTTCAAGTAACTTTACATTACTTTACTTACACATTTACATACTTAATAATAATAATAATGATAGTAATAAAATAAATATGTACTAGTAGACATGATTCACCTAATATATATATTGCAAGATTTTCTTACTTATATTATTCTACACACAAACTCCTACACACATTCAATCCAATAATTCTAGTGTGAAAGTCAAGTCTTCTCCTTTCTTCTTCCCCTCAAAAATCCGGCCACCATTGTATGTCAAGGAGGATCTCACCAAAAAAATTTCTTATCAAGTTCTACACAACCTAGATACACTCTTGTTTTAGGTTTTGAAATAAAAACCTAGAGTGTTTAGGCTAACCTTGTTCTTTGCACCTCATCATAATAGCTTGTAAGCATGTTTCTATCATTTTTCATCTTTTCTTATCATTACATATGTATTTTATCATTTTCATAGCAAGCATGCAAGACTTATGTTGATTATACCATTTTTACATGATTTTTAGAGTTATATATATATAAAGTCATCCTATAATTATTCCCTTGTTATATATTGGTCTTGATGATGTCTAGGAACCCATGACACCCTAAGAAGGTGTATGGTAGGATTAGATTAGTTTTGGAGTTGATTTGAAGGGATTGGAATAAGTTTAGTACGAGAAAAACTATTTTCGACAAGTATATAAAGTGGTCTGTCCTTATTTTGTTTTTCTGGAAAATCCGACAGTTGACACGAAATTTTGGCCTTGATATTTAGAAAATATACTTTAAAACGAATCCGTGGCCGCTTGAACGGATTAAAACGGAGTTATAACGAAGAAGTTATGAATTTTACAAGTTTGACAACGAAATATATATTTTTCTGAAATTTCAGCAAAGTGTTTTTGGTTTGTACGAGTCAAAAACGAGCCTTAAGCTTCACAAATTATTTCGACTTATCAAAAATATATTAGTATACTTCGATACGAAGCTAAGGACGTATTATACGTAGAAAACGGATTTGAAACGACAAAGATATGCACGTTTTCATAAAATTGCCGTAACTATTATTTTCTGAAAAACTATATTATTTTACGAGACAAGTGTTACGATAGCTGAAACGACCATGTTGGAGACTGTTTTTAACCATGATGTAGAACTTTTTGGAACGAAATGTCTTCTAATAAAATCAAGATCACCAAGCATATTTTTCAAAACGATCAACCGTTTGTATAGCGGAGTTGTAATAAATTATTTATGGATGTTTAAACTTGGCCGAAACTCATTTTTAACCAACATTTTAGCCAAAATCACCATCTTTAACCCTTATTATCTTTATGTTCGAGACCTTTATGACGAAAACTCCTGAACTGAAACTTATAGATTTCGATACAAACTTTCCAAAACCGTCGAGTTCGTTCTCTAACGTGCGACGTACACCATTTTACGACTATTTTTTCCAAAGCCATTTTTGTCACTTTCATGAAATTTCCGACGACATTATTTTTACGGCGAAAAGTTAAAATTTCACTATAAATCATTATAAAACCGTTGTAGGATGACATTTTGACGTAAATACTTGTAAAGTGATTTTTGGATGGCCAAGACGTCAAAAGTGTATTTTTCGACGAAGAGTATTATTTTCAAAACTCGCAAATGGTATAAATAGCATACGAAATGCATGCATAACATTACATCATAACTCATTGAGTATCATATCATTCATTTTAGGTCGCGGATAGTTTCCGAGCCTCATTTTCTTGCACTTCATTTTGTTAGCATATCAATCACATCAGGTGAGTTCGTAGCCCCACTTTCTATTACTTATTTGTCTTACAAACTCTTTGGGGGAGATACATGCTCAAACTATTTTCATTTACTTTCACAAATACTCTAAACGTTTACTGATTACCGTGAGTTTCATAGCCCCTACTTTTATTCATTTTCAATCACTTTTGGGGGAGATACATGCTCAAACTATTTTCATTTACTTTCACAAGTACTCTAAACTTTTACATACTATTGTGAGTTCATACCCCGCTTTTACTCATTTAAATTCCTATAAACTATTTGGGGCGAGATATATGCTTATTTATCCAAACATTTAAACTCTTTTGCCAAACAACATTACTTATACTCTAGACTTGGTGTGTGTATTGACTAGACTTAAACAAACATCCCAGCATTTATATGTTGGAAGGCCATTAATTTGGATACAGCCCAACGTGCGTCGTTGGAGGAACATCCCAGCATTTATATGTTGGAAGGCCATTCATTTGGATACAGCCCAACGTGCGTCGTTGGAGGAACATCCCAGCATTTATATGTTGGAAGGCCATTTTTATGGATACATCCCAACGTGAGCGTTGGAGGAACATCCCAACACGAGTTGTTGGAAGACCCTTGTGGTGACATTTATACTTTTAACTACTATGATACATGCATACATGATTGACATACTATTTTTAGCAGTGGGTTGTAAACACACAGGTTGCAAGTTTTGTATGGGCGGGACTTGGAACTGAGTGGATTTACGATGCCTTTGCTTTGCGAACTATTCTATATGACCAAAAACTTTGCCTTTGTTACATAAACACTCTTTTAAGGCTTTACTTATTAACCAAACTCTATGAACTCACCAACCTTTGTGTTGACACTTTTTAGCATGTTTTATCTCAGGTATCTAAGGCATTCACTTCATGGCATGCATATGGGCACATCATAGAGTCGTGGTGACGACGCGTCTCACATGGGATTTATACACTTTAAAAACATCGTTTGGCTTGTATCAAACCTAATTCCGCATAAATTGATTTTCATTTGGGACCTACATTTTGTAAACTCTGATTATTTTACTTAATCAAACGATGTATTTTCTAAACGACACTTTAGGTCGTTCGATATAACCGTAACTTTGATGCTATGACAGTCCTCCCCCAAGGTATTCAATTCCGCTGCAAAACACGTAAATTGGGGGTGTGACATCTCATCACTTCCAGGTGTGTAAACTCCTGTGAGAGGTGAATCATTGAAATTTAATGGATTTTGATGTCTCTTTACCAAAGCCATTAACTCTGGAGTAGCCAAATGTTTAGGTGTGTAAGACCATGGTACATTGATAACCATATGATTTTTAGCAAATCATCAGCTATCAACAGATTTGATTTGTCTTTACCAAAAGCTGTAGACTAGTTAGTTCTTACAACTATGGTGAACTAATTACCATACCAATGGTTTTTCCACAGCCTTTACCACAAGCCATTTTTCTTGTGGGCTAGTCAACTCTTTACATTGCTGATATGGTGAGTTGATTACCATACAACTTATTAGCAAGTTGTCAACTATATAACGGATTTGAGATATCTTTACCAGAGCCGTTTGCTCATGGATTGGCCAGTTCTTTTCTAAACATGGTGAACTGATAACCTATTGTTATAACCATCTCAAAACCATTGTTGCTTTTAACTTTTGTTTCAAAAATATGTTATACTTAACAAAAGTTTTTCTTTCAAAAACATTTACTGGTTTATGCTGCAAGCAGTACTTTAGATAAAGTACCATTTGTCCAGCAGTACGTTAAATAAAGTACTTAGTTTTCAAAAGATTTTGTACAATTATAAATCATACCAGTATTTATGCTTCATCATCAGCCATTGTTGTCCATCTGATAAACAATTCGATGACCATCAGTGCTGTTTCATTCTCCTCTTCCACTTCCATTCCATGATCTAACATTCTTCTCATAAGATCTGATGTGAGAGGATATCTTCTTTCTACTAACATATGGATCATTGTTCCATCTTCTAGCTCCAAAACATGCACTCCAGATTCATCAAAATATCTCCAGCAATTAATTTCCCATACTTCTTGATTATTCCATATAGCATCAGTACTTGTCTCCTCAGTTTCAAAGATAGTTGTGAGGTCTCCAAGTAATACTAAACCAATTCCTTCTGATGGAATATGTTCAAAATACTCTTGTACTAGTTGATACAGATGAAACAGGTCTTCTCTATTTATCAAGTGCAGTATGTCCCACAATGAGTTAAACACTCTAAAGCTTTCATCTTCTCTATGGAACATAAGATAATTTCCATCTTCTGCTTTTACAACTTCGAATGTAACAATCTTTGACTTCTTTTCTGCAACATCTTTAGCCTTAGGATTCTCAAAATCAACAACTCTAATGTAATTTCTTAGCTCATCAACTGTATCTGTTCTCAATTCAACCTTCTTTGATGACTGTTCAGCTTCTGTTGTTCTTTTTCTCTTTAAGCTTCTTTTAGTATCAACCTCCTTTTGCTTATCATCCTTAAAAGAAACAATACTTTCAACTTGCTTCTGATAAGCTTCTCTAACATTTTCATACAAATCTTTCATCTCTATATAATTCAGCTTTGATAAACCAGTATAACCTTGACTCTTCAAATATGCCATCATGTCATTCCTTTGTCTAGCTTTACTCAGTGGTCTTCTAGGTAAAACTGATTTTTCTGATATAGCAGCTTCAGCATTCAATTCATCTTGTAATTTCTTAGCTGCTTCTTTATTCTTAGCTTCTTCAATAGCAGCTTCATCATCCAATTCAGCTTGTACCTTTTTAGCAGCTTCTTCATTCTTAGCCACTTCAATTGCTCTAATTTCTGCCAAAGTCAGCTTTTTCTTCTTCCTTGTTTCCACCAGCTTACCTTTGCCTTTATCTTTTGGATCTATAACTGGTTGAGAAACTTGTAGTTGTTCTTCAGTAACTCCTGGAATGCTAAAACCTCTTGGTTTTGATAAATCATGCAATATCTCAGCTATAGTTTCATCATCACTTGCAGTGTGTATTGGTTTGGGTGTATCAGCTTCCTTTTCTGGTATGACTGTTGAAGGACCAGCTTCCTCTTCAAAATCTAACACCCTTGGTGTAATTAAATCTTGCATATAGGTTCCTTGAATAGCAGTACTTTGATCAGCAGTACCTTGATCATCAGTACTTTGAACACCAGTTCCTTCAGGCTCAGTACTTTGAAAATTTACTTGTGCTTCAGTAGTTTGAGGTTCATCTTCTTTATCTGTATGAGTCTCAGCATCTTTTTTCAAATTTTCTTGCACTAGATTCCTCCCCAAATTGATAGAAGATGGCTGTTTAACCTTTTTACTCTTTGAAGACTTCTTAAATTCCCTTACTGGCCTTCCTTGCTTCTTTTGAGACTTGACCCATAATCTGTGATGTTGAACCAATGGCCAGACAAACTTCTTTAATCTTCTAAACTTAAGCTTCAACTGCTTAATCTGTGTAGCCTGTTCTTCAAAAGATTTCTTCAATCTGGTCAATTCTCTTGATAAAGCATAATTGTTCAGAACTGTACCCTCAGTTACCACATCTCCCTCATCTCCTCCAGATGTTTGAAGCCCATCTGTTGAAGTATAATCATTGGGAGAGGATGGTGGGTGTTCCTCCTGTTCTGAATCATCATGAGCAGAGACTTGTGGAGATAGTGGAGGTGAAACTGCAGTATCTTCTGGAATATCAGCACCTTGTGAAGCAGTACCTTGTGATGCAGTACCTTGAGATGCAGTACCTTGAGATGCAGTACTTTCTCGGTCTTCACTTGCTGCAGCCTCATCTCAAATTGCTTGAACAATCTCCATCATTGAAGTAGTTAATGGAGTGTTCCTTCCAGTAAACAGATCACTCTTCCTAGCCATGAAGGTGAAAATGTTAGCTGGTTGTACCACAACAGGTAGTAGACTTGAAGGTTTTGGTACATCTTGAAGTTATTTATTCAAGAAGACTTGAATAAATCTTGGATACATCAACCAACGTGATCCATGAGAGATGTGAGATAGCATACCATCCAAAATTAGCCTTGAAAAATTGAAAATACGATTTGTAGCCAATCCCACTATAGCAGATGCTATGTTAGATCCAAATTGCTCCCATGAAGTACTCTTAGAACTGATACAATGAAGAAGAACATGCACCAAGTACTTCCAGTGTGGACTAAATAAGGGTTTCTTGAAAGTTTGTTCAGTTAAGGACCCTTCATACCCAATGTCGCGGAATGTATCCCAAATCAATTAATCACAGCCCATAATAACAAAGTTACCGTTAGTGTGTTTTACCCCTCAATATTACCGCTGGAACAGTACGTTAATAAGACAAGCAGTTCTTTCCACGTGTGCAGTACTTTCCAAAGCAGTACTTTCATATAACAAAATAGCAGTACTTTTCCATCTGTCTTCTCGACGATAGCAAAAACTCCAAATAGGCATTGTATTGCCTCCCCTTAAGCAAAGCATAGGACTGTCTAACATACTAATCAGTCCTCCCCTTAAATGTAGCTTAGTAATTAATCATTCCAATGGTCAATTAAAGTTCTGGCTGCTTCAATTAAAGTTCTGTTCTTTCTTTCTGCAACACCATTCTGTTGTGGAGTTCTAGCAATACTGAACTCCCTCTTGATTCCTTTCTTAGCACAAAACTCATCCATAAGCTTGTCTTGAATTCAGTTCGATTATCACATCTAATACCTCTTACCTTGAGTCTCAATTGGTTTTCAAGGGCTATTATTAGATCATGAATAGCATCAAAAGTATCATCTTTAAATCCCAAGAAAAATACCCATCTAAATCTACTTCAATCATCTGTCACAACCAGACAGTACTTCTTTTTGTTGAGACATGCAACAAAAACAGGTCCAAACAAATCCATGTGCAGTAACTCCAAAGGTTCTCTAATAGTTCTGTCCTCAAGCTTCTTGCATGAAGCTTTGTGTTGTTTACCCTTTTTGCACGCCAAACAGGAGTGATCATTCTTGTAAGTTTTGGTGGGTAAACCTCTAACTAAATTTCCTTTGACCAATTTGTTGATATTCTTGAAATTTACGTGGCCCAATCTTCTATGCCACTGATGTGCTTCTTCAAGTGTTGCCTTTGCTACTAAACATGTTGCTCTTTCAGAAGAGCTAAGAGTCTTCATATCAAGACTGTACACATCATTGGTTCTTGGTACTCTCAGTATGACCAAGTTGTCATCAACAAGCTTGAATTCAGGTGAAAGAATGAGACATTCTGTGTCAGTGAATAACACAGGGTGTTTCTTATCACAAATTTGAGAGACTGATAAGAGGTTGAATTTTAGTTCCTTCACATATCTGACATTCTCAAAGTATATGCTCCTAGCCTTAATAGTTCCTTTGCCAGTAATTCTTCGTCCACTAGCATCATTCCCAAATGCAACTCTTCCTCCACAATAAGATCTAAAATCTGACAGAATATCTTTGTCTCCTGTCATGCTTCCAGAGCAACCACTATCCATAATTAAATGATTTTTAAGCTCCTCTTCGGGGTTGCCCTGCACAAAGATAAAAGAGTTAGTGTCTTTTAGGAACCCAAGCCATTACTGACATGTGTTCCCCTTGTGGAGTAACATACTCAAATTCTTTGAGTATGTAATCTTCACAGTTTTTGTAGACAGAATCAAGAAATATCTTTTGTGGTGGTTTTTCAGCAAAACTTTCTTTTTCAACAAAAATCTCTTTTTCTTTTTCAACAAAGTCATCTTTAACAAAAATCTCTGTTTCACTTTCACTTGCTGAAAGTACTGTTTGTTCCCCATTAGTACTTTCCTTCTTAACCCAACATTTTTTAACTTCTGGTGTAGAGTCCCTTGATCTAGCTACTTTCTTTGAGTTGTAACGCCTTCTAGATTGATAGTAATTAGATCTCCTAGGTTTCCTAGTCCAAAAGGTGTTTGGTGAAAACTGAGCAGTACTTTGAGAAAGTACTGTTTTTGGCTTAACAGTACCTTGAAAAGTGTTTGAAGGCACCGGGGTTTTGAAAAAGGTCTTCTCTGGTGAGGGTACCTATAGTCTTGTGAGAAGTTGCTATGGTTAACCCTATGTGAATTATTCCAAACTGGTCTAGTCTCCATAGGCTTTTGGTTGGCAGTTCTGTTCTTTGGGAACTTGCTTAGGTACTCTGAGTGAAAGTCACAGTCCTTAATCAAATGATCAGGACTAAAACAAACAAAACATAATTTTTGACCTGTAATCCCAAAATTTCTTCTTCTATGTGTATGACCAAACCTATCCTGTCTTTTTGGTGAATGATGACCAAAGTTATTCCAAAAAGGTTTAGTAGTATTTTGAAAAGGTTTTCGTAAAGGTACTGTTGAACATGTAGCAGTACTTTGAGTTGAAGGTACTGCTTGACTTTTAACATCATTATCCTTAGGTTTTTCAACAATTTCTTTTGGGGTTTCAGACCTAGATTGACCAGTAAGCTTTTTCCTAAACTCTAGGTTGTCTACTCCAAAACAAGAAACATCTGCCCTAAGTGGTTGAAAACTACCAGTGGGATGAGGGACTGCATGATAACCTGTGTCTTTCTTATATTCAGAAGGTGATTGACTAATTGAGTCCTCATTACTGGATGTGTCTACATAGTTAATGAGTTCATCATCACTAGTTGTTATATCCTCAAAATCAAATTCATCCTGATCACTAGATGGGTTTTCTATGCTATTAAAGTCCATACCAAAACCTAGACCAGTTCTAATGTAAGCTTTTCTCTGTTTTTCAACATAACTAACATGAGAAAGACCAGATTGTCCCCAATCAGCAAACTTTTCTAACAATTCAACTCTTTCCTTAGTTAGCTTCTCAATTTCAGAAATCTTACATCCTAGCTTCCATTCACTTAATTTTAACTGATAATCCTGTTGTTCAAAATTTTCAGCCCAAGCCATTTCATTATTTTCATGTGTTATTATTTTGGCTTCCATTGACTCTAAAGTAATTTGGTAACCAGCTACTTCAGCCCTAGCCGTTCTACACTTATCTCTTTCAGTCACATAATCATTAAGTACTTTTTGATAAAAGTCATGACACTTAGAACATACCTCAGAGATAGGGGGTGAACTTGATGAAGTAGCTACCATAACAAGCAGAACAGGTTCATCTTCACTCTCCATGCTCCAATCAAAGCTTCCTAGACCATCTCTGGATTCCAACACAGCAAATCCATGTTCCTCATCAAAAGCTGTGCTCCAATCAAACTCTTCCATTGCCACCATACAGTAGGTTACTGGTTCATCATCAAACTCAGCACTCCAGTCAACCTCTGATAGATTCTCTTGAGCAACCAAAGATTTTGTTTCAGTAATAGGAATTTCCTTTAGTTCAAGCTTTGGTTTCTCAGTCATCTTGTTTGCCTGATATTTAGCAAACCTGCATTCCCTTGCAAAGTGTCCAGTCTTCTGACAGTTAAAGCATTCAGTCTTGGATTTGTCAAAAGTGATACCTTGCTTAGGCTTGAAGTCAATGCCTCTTCCTGTTTTCTTCATGAACTTCTTGATCCTTGCAGTGATCATAGCAACTTGCCACCTGATATCAATTTCTTCAAGAGCATCCTCTTCAATCTGTGACAGATCTTCTTCATAAGTAATAGGTAGGGTAGCTTGCTATGCAAAGAATGAGCACACAACTTCATCAGAATGGAGGGTGTTGGTTAATGATGGTGTGGGGTTGGTCATGGTTGTGATTGAATGAGCAGGATATGCAGTACTTTGAGCAACAGTACTTTGAGTAGGGTAAGTAGTACTTTTAGTGGAAGTACTGCCTCTCTTTTCAGACGACACAAAGGCTATACTGTGAGATTTTGAACTTGTTTGGCCATTCATCTCATGCTCATACACCTTCATATGGTTGTAGAGATCATCAAAGTCCATAGTGTCCAAACCAGGTTGTCCTCTGATCATTGTAGCAATCACATGCCATGTAGATGGCAAACTCCTTAAGAACTTCAAATTGGCATCTTCAACAGATACCTCTGCCTTGTATAACTCTAGCATGCTGAGGAGATTTTGAAATCTATCATATGCAGCATCAAGACCTTCTCTTTCACCAACAGTGAAAGTTTCAAACTATTGCTTCAACAGATTTCTGTGCATCTTCTTGGAAGCATCATTACCTCAAAACCTTGTCTTGAGAGCAGCCCATAACTGTTTTACATCCTTAGCATCATGAAACTTGAGTAGGTGTCCATCAGGAATAGCAGACAAGAGTATGTTGAGAGCCTTCTCTTGATTCCTTATTGTAGCAGCTGGCAAGATGGGTTTAGGTGCTTTAGGTTGTCCAGGAATGTCTACAGGTTCGTCCACAACTTCATTACCATTGACAATTACATTCCACAGTGCATGGTCTGCAATTGCAATATACTGCCTCATCTTCATGCTCCATAGATCGTATTCTCCCTTCTTGATAACTGGTATTCTTAGTGAGGTGATGGATGGTGGTGGTGCAGCTTCAGTCAACATCTTTAGGGTTTTGTTAAGTAGGTTTTGAGGGTTTCTTCTTAGTCAGAGTTTCCACACAAGCTCTGATACCACTTGTTGGATCGATGTACTCTAACCAAACTAACTTATATAGCTTGTTAAGGGTTTAATAACCTCGGATAAATCCTAAGTTATTAACAATAAAACACTGAGCAAACTCTATTAAGTATGCGGAATTTACTTAACAAAGCTAAGAAGAATTAACTTTAACTTTAACGATTTTATTAATAACTCTGAACCTGCTTGTTATACAGATTCTTCAACAACTCTAAACTCTAATATTGTACTTCTCTAAAACTCTAAAAACACGTATATTCTTATGCCAACCTAGGGGTCCTTTTATAGGCTTAAGGATAACCCTAGTCGGTTTACAATTTGTAACTTTGTACGACAAGTAATATAAACAAAGAATATTCTAGAATAACAAAACTTTCCATAAACGAATATAACAGTTCTTTAGCTTTGCAGTACTTTGACTTCGACAGCAGTACTTTGACTTTCACTTAGCAGTACTTTTAATCTCCAGCACTTTGACTTCTTCAGTACTTTGACTTTCATATCCCAACATGATCTATTGTCTTATCCACCAAAAGCCATTTAACCTCGCCTATTACATGGTAAGGAGAATGGCCGAGGTATTCAAAGCTTCCAACATGGTACTTCCGTATGGTATGCTCCTAACACGACTTTGTAAGTATGTTAGTGCATTGCAACTATCTCCTATCAACAATGATCATTTCTTTGCCGATCATGTAATGGTACCTCTTACCAAAATACCCTCTAAACACTTCATGGTCAATGGGAAGAAACCTAAATCTCTCTCGGACTCCTCGGAAGGAGAAGAAGAAGAAAATGAGGAAGAAGAAGATGTCGACCCCATAGCCAACATTGAATTGGAACCCTTCGATTACTACAAACAACTTCCAACCATTCCAAACGAAACCGCGGAATTCAAACAATTGAGGGGCATGATTTAAAATCTTGCTTACAACCTCACAAAGTCGTCAATAAGGAAAAGAAAGAATTGACGAAAGAAACAATAGGAATATGCTTATTTTTAACTTAACTTATGTGTGAATGATTATGTTTTAGCACTTTGGTTTATGGTAATTTGAATATTATTACCTCTTTCATTATTAATGAGTGTTACTTTGTGATGACATGCTTGTTCTTGTTGTTTAGTTTAACAGTTAATTAGTGTGCAAAATCTGCACATTATTCTGTGGGGATTCTGATCTGCAGATACCGGATCCCTCAAAGGAGGGAACCGCGGGATCCGTGACATCAGATCAGCAATACAGCATCCCTTAAATCAAGATAGCTTACTAGATAACATCACATTAGCTATATATAAGATATTAGAACCCAACTAAGTCCACTTCAAGGATGAGAAAGGTTTAGACTCACTTATAGCTTACATAAGATCTTAGTCAAAATGTATTTTGATTTATCAACACATCAAAACTCACCATATTTCCGCTTCAATACTCACAAATTATTTTTCATCTTTCAAAACACTTAGGTGGACTTATTGAACAATTTTAGGAAATTGTTTCTAGTCATCTTTATCTCAAAGTGGGTCAAAAATTAGTTTTTCAATTCTTGTGATTTTTAAGGATTTTTTCAAATTTCACCTCAAGCTAAAATCTGATCTCTAGGATCATTTATTATGACTTGACACCAACAAAACTCTTAGTGTTATCCTTGAACATCCATTGGTAGTCATCTAGTCCCATTTTCCTTCCATAAAAAGCAATCATTTGCTATAACACTCATTACTCTTTATCTTTTAAGTGTACCCTCATCTTAGGAACTTAGGAGGACTGAAACACTCAAAATAATATAGGATCTAGCTTTTAGAAACTTGATTTCTTACCTGTCATAACTGCTGAGAGCCGGATCCCTAGGATTAGCCTAGCCGGATCCCTCAAGGGAGGGAACTGCGGGATCCGGGTGACAGATTGTGTCAAATCTAGCCAATATAATCCTTTCAAGCTCATCTTGCTCACTCAAACACTCCATCTCATCTTAAATGAGTTCCTAGATCAGTGAAACTCTGAACTTCAACCTTGTACATGTTAATCATCACATCTCTAAGAATCTTAGTGGCTTATGTTTTGAATGCACTTGCCAAATTCTTCCCTTTATAAGCCACATTGCTAGAACACTTTAGTCATCAAACACAAACACAATTATCAGCAATTACAACTATCTTCCTTAGTTATTTCATCATGAGAAAGGCTCCTAGTGCTAACTCATCCACCCAAGAAACTTGCTAAGGTCATACACGAAGTTTCCTCAACCGAATCATCTCCAGTTAAGTCCACAAATGCTAGGATTTCCCCTACACCAAAGAAACCAATCAAACTAAAGAGGATTGTCTCCACAAGGATATCATCACCAAACTCTACTAAACCAAACATACCCTCCTCAACTCAACCAACATCATTGGTGCCTAGAGCCACCGTACAATTATCTCCACATTCTCACAATTAAGAAGACTTACCTCCTTGGCCATCTTACCTTCCACCACTACCAACAAATTCACTTGAAAAGGTTGGGCAACAAAATCAAAGTGTTGAATCAACACTTGCTCCAATATCAACTTCTCTTATTCCCCCCAATAGTCCATTTTGGATTAGGAGAAGACATCAAAGTCAACCACCCGACCACATGGAAGTTGATGCTTCTTTACCTCCACCCTTAAACATTGTAGAGCCATTACTTAATGAGCCTCCACCAATTCCTCCTTCATTTGAAGATCCTCAACCCACTTCACTTGAACCTCCACTTCAAGAAGTTCAAAACCATGACAAGGATTGCTATCATTGTCAACATGTTGAAAGGTTGATACATGAACTACGTGAAGAGCAATGTTTCATATTTTATCACCTCCTCGAACGTTTCGAAGAGGTCAACAAGCCTAAAAAACAATGAGCATCTTAGTTTCAAGCTCAAACTTAGAACGTTTAGGAACCCTATCTCATCATTAAGCTCTTAGTTGAATCTTGAGTTTGGGTAACTCAATAGCATTAGTAGTACTTGTATGGCCTAGTTCATTCTCTTAGTTTTATATATTTGTTTGATTATATCTTGTTTTATTGAATGAATATTTATATGCCATAATTATTTTGTGTGTTGTGCTTGTTACATTGTACACATATCTCATCTTCTCATTAGCATTGATTGACACATTCTCATTGCTGAAGAAACTGTCACCAGACAGCCGGATCCCTAACAATGGCCTAGACGGATCCCTCCAAGAAGGGAACCGTGGGATCCGTGGTACAGAAGCATAAATTTCTACTAACTTGAGTTTTATTTGCAGGAAATTATGCACTATACTCTTGTTTTCTAACCATTACTTTGTAGATTTTCATAATACACATGAAGATTTTGACACCATAAAGCTAGGGGGAGCTTTGTATCAAACGATATTGCAAAATATTTAGCAACTTAATCCGCTTTTGGATTATACTTCATGACACCCCATTTGCATCTCTGCAATCTTCAAGGGGGAGCACGTTTTCGTCACTTGGACGAACCATTTGCAAACATATTTGCAAACACATTAGTTTATTTACGTTAAGTACTTGACGCCCTCTCAAAGGGATGGACTCGTCAAGGGGGAGTTAAGACGAGTACCATTCCCGTCACTTGCTCACTTTACATTTTCTTTTTACATATTTTTTTACAAAAATTGTGTTAGTTTCTTTTAACACTTTTTGTTTCCACAAAAAGGGGGAGAAGAAAGTAAAAACTAGTAATTCAAATTTGCTACGAATTTTAGTTTTTACATAAAATAATTTTACGTTTTGTCATCAACAAAAAGGGGGAGATTGTTAATACAAATAAGCCGTAAAAACGTTTATTTATATTTTACGATCTTCTAATGTTTTGTCGATAACAAATGTAAAATCATTTTAACGAAACAAATAAAATACGTAAATAGTTTGATTCAATAGTTTTCTAACACACTTACGTTTTCACATAAAACACTAAAACAAGTATAAGTGATTTTATGTCTTAGAGATACATATGTACAACAAATAGTGTTTACATATTGGGCTAATATATACTTAACTAAGTGTATACCAAAATGGGTAAAAACATGTATATACTAAAATGGGTAAAAACATGTACATACAAAATGGGTAAAAACTAACAAATGGTATTGACCCATAACCCATGGTTTTGTCCAAACCACTTAGCCAAGTTCAATGTATTCTAGAGATACATTGTATCTAGAAAGTGTTGGGATTTTGGTTCCTTGAATCATGAATTACTTTAAATACTGGAACCACGGACAGGTTTGATATAACCACGGACAGAAGAATGTAACCACGGATGAAGACAACCGCGGCTAGTAGTAATGTGTAACCACGGATGATATATTGTAACCACTGCTAGTGTTTTGTATAGTCGGTTTAGTTTATTGTATTAGATAAATATGGTAAAGATATTTATCTTGTAGGTTACGTATTGTATTATGTAAAGGACTCCTTAGTCTATAAAAGGAGTTCCTAGGTTAGGTTAGATATATATAAGTTTTATATCTAAAGGTCGATACACTTCAAGGTTGCAAAACCCTAATACTGTAAGAGTATTCGTATTAATAAATAATATTGAGGTGTTGAATGTTAACTGTTCTTCTTCTTAAGGTTAAGTGTTAAATTCCTCATAATACTTAATAAGTTGTTATTCTAAGTCAGTTTCTATATTAGATCGTTTGCTCAACTGGGATCAACAAGTGGTATCAGAGCTTGTGATCTAGAAACTGTAATCAAGAAGAGGTTAAGTTAAGTTTTGTTCAAGGAAGATAAGATGTCTGACGAAACTCACATGGTGATTGCTTCAAAGGTACCCATGCTCAAGCATGGTGAGTATCAAATCTGGAGAATGCGAATGAGGCAATACATTCGCATGATTGATTATGCTCTCTGGGATGTTGTTGAAAAGGGAGACACTCTTCCTAAGAAGGGTGAGGATGGCAAAGAAATTACCATTGTTAGTGAAATTGATAAGGCTAAGAGAAAGCTAGAGATCAAGGCTCACAGTATTCTCTCCATGGGAATACCCAATGATTATGCTTTGGATTTTGAACAATATGAATCTGCTAAAGAGTTACTGGATGCTCTTGAGACAAGGTTTGCTGGCAATGAAGCCACTAAGAAGTCCAGGATGAATATGCTCAAGCATCAATTTGAAACCTTCACTGCTCTTAGTGGAGAAAAGATTGATGGTACATACAATAGACTTCAAAAACTTATCAGTCAACTGAAGTCAGTAGATTATAAGGTTCTTCAAGAAGATATTAATTTGAAGTTCATTAGGAGTTTATCATCTGAATGGGCTATTCATACAATTGTGCGGAGGAATAAGGAGGACTTTCCTAAGATGACTCTGGATAATCTCTTCAACAACTTGAAGGTTTATGAGTCTGAGAATAACTTTGCTAATGCGTCTTCTGCTAATCAAAACATTGCTTTTGTATCCACTAATCACAAGAGCCCACAAGATGTATCCACTGCTGCCTATGGTATAACCACGGCTATTGCAAACAATACCACTGTTAGTGATAATGTCAGTGATGGTGCAATTTGTGCTTTTCTGGCTGATTTAACTACTAGTGTTACTGTGTTGAATCAAGATCTGGATCAAATTGATCCTGATGATCTGGAAGAGATTAATCTTCAATGGCAAATGGCAATGTTAACTCTCCAAGCAAGGAAGTTTCTGAGGAGGACTGGAAGACAAGTTAAGTATGATGGTCAAAGGAGAGCAGGGTTCGACAAAAGCAAGATGGAGTGCTTTAACTGCAAGAAGAAGGGTCACTTTGCAAGGGAATGTCGAGCTCCTAAGAGGATTGAAGGTGTTAAGAAGATCACTGAAGAGTCTGCTCCTTCTTCAGCATTGGTGGCTCAAGATGGTCTTGGTGATTATGATTGGAGTGATCAGATTGAAGAAGGACCCAATGCAGCTTTTCTTGCTAGTGAAGCTTTAAAAGAGCATAACTTTGCTCTTATGGCTTATGCTTCATCTTCTGGTTCAGATTCGGAGGTATCAAATGAGTCTACTTGTTCTTTTAAATCATGTAATGATAACTTAGAATCTCAAAAGGCTATCACTGAGAGTATGAGGAAAGAAGTAGAAAGACTAACTATGGATAACTTAGGTTATAGAGTTGGTCTAGAGAGTGTAGAAGAGAAGCTTAGATACTGTATTAAATGTGAGTTTGAGTATGTAGATAAGATCAATATATTAGGTGGTGAAATTGATCTTAAAAATAGAGAGATTAAAATGCTTAAAGAGAAACTTGAACTAGCAGAGAGTGAAAAACAAAAGGCCCTAGATGAAAAAGAAAAACATGTTGTTAGGGTAGCTAAAACACAATTTGCTTCTGATCTGGTTCATAAATCTATAGAGAGTCATCTAATGAAAAAGGGTTCTGGGATAGGATACAACAATATGCCACCACCCACTCTTATGCAACATGCACCACCTACTAAAGAACTGTCATTTAGTAGTGAATTCAGTTTTAACAAACCTGTTGAAGGAATAAGTAAGACTGAGACACCTAAGATAAGTTCTGATACGTCATCTGATGCTCCCATCATTGAAGATAGGGAATCAGATTCTGAGGAAGATAGTAAAGTATCACCACAGCCTGAAAAGTTAGAACCTATTAAGCAAGTTGATACTAGACAAGCTAACCTTGTACCTAGATTTGGCGCTCAAATAACTAAGAAAGTGGTAGAATACAAGGAAGTACCTAGGGAACAAATGAAACGATATATACCTAGGGGCAATCAGAGAAACTTTAATGGTCTCATATCTAATAGGTTAGGTAATGAGTTTCAATGTGTCAAGAAAGCTTGTTATATTTGTGGTAGTTTTGAGCACTTACAGAGAAATTGTTATAAAAACAGACCACAAGTGTGGAATCAATGGAGGAGGGTAAATCACCAAAACTTTTCAAAGAAAACAAACCCTCATCCTAATAAAAACATGATTCCAACAGCAGTGTTAATGAGGAATGGGACTACAAAATCAATTGTCACTGCCTCTCCCAAATGGTTTCCAACCACTGCTAAGCAAAGTGTAAACACGGCTAAGCAAAATCAAACCACTGATAAGCCAAAAATCACCACAGATAAAGAAGTTTTAAAAATTCCAAAGGTGATAACTGATACAGTGGTTGGAAATCATTTTTATGCTGTAAAGGCCTCAGCTAGTTGGCAATGGAAACCTAAGACCAAGGTTTTACATCATGTCAACTGTGCATCAATGGACCTAAACAAATTTGATTATATTGATGCACAAGGCAGACCCAAGTCAGTATTGGCTTGGGTCCACAAAAGGAACTAATCTGTTTAATTTCATGTGCAGGGCAATCTACAAGATGAGCTAAAAGATAAAGGAGTTTTTGATAGTGGTTGCTCTGGACACATGACTTGGGATGGGAGCAACCTGGAAGATTTTGAAGCTTTTGATGGAGGATATGTGGCATTTGGCAATGATCCAAAGGGAGGAAAGATACTTGGAAGAGGCACAATCAGAACAGGGAATTTGGACTTTGAAAAAGTCTACTTGGTACAGGGACTTAAGTACAATTTATTCAGTGTTTCTCAAATGTGTGATAAGAAAAACTGGGTACTTTTTGGTGAAACTGAGTGTGTGGTGTTGTCTCCTGAGTTTAAGATGCCTGATGAGAAGTTTATACAACTTAGGGTACCTAGGAAGAAAAATATATATTGTTTTCATCTTAAAGATGTAATTCCTAATAGGTCCTTAACTTGTTTGTTTGCTAAAGCATCTGTGGATGAGTCTAAGTTATGGCATAGAAGATTAGGTCACCTCAATTACAAAACAATCAATAAACTGGTTAAAGGAAACTTAGTGAGAGGGTTACCTTCTAAGGTTTTTGAGTGTAAGGAACCGTGTGTGGCTTGTCAAAAAGGAAAACAACATAGAGCTTCTTGTAAGTCCAAAACTGTCAACACCATTTCACAACCACTGTTTATGCTTCATATGGACTTATTTGGACCTACTTTTGTCAAGAGTTTGAACCATAAGCAGTATTGCCTAGTTATCACTGATGATTATAGTAGATTTTCTTGGGTTTACTTTTTGGCTGCTAAGAGTGAAACTAGTGAAGTTCTCAAGAGTTTCATTATTAAGATAGAAAATCTAGTAAATCATAAAGTAAAGATAATCAGATGTGATAATGGAACTGAGTTTAAGAATGCTGTGATGAATCAGTTTTGTGTAGATAAAGGTATAGAAAGACAGTTTAGTGTTGCTAGAACACCACAACAAAATGGTGTGGCTGAAAGGAAAAATAGAACACTAATTGAGGCTGCTAGGACTATGTTGTCAGAGTCTAAGTTACCAACTACCTTTTGGGCTGAAGCTGTAGGCACTGCATGTTATGTGCAGAATAACAGATGATGGATACTTTTTAGGCTATTCAACAAATAGTAAAGCCTTTAGAGTATACAATAGGAGGACTAAAATTGTTGAAGAGAACTTACATGTTCAATTTAGTGAAAAGACTCCTAGTGTTGAGACCAAAGGACCAGACTGGCTGTTTAACATTGATATGCTAACCAAGTCTATGAATTATGAGCCTATCATTGCAGGAACTTCCACTAATGTTGATACAGGTACTCAAAAGAATTCTGGTGAAGAAGCAATTTCTAAGGAAGCTGATTCTCCTCAAGAGTTCTATCTGTTTGAAAAGTGGAAAGCTAGTTCAGTCTCACCCATCATTGATAAGCAAGGTCCCACTGATGATGATGTCTTGAATACTGGAGGCAATGGTGATCATCCTCAAGATAAGGATGAGTTATTGAAAGATAATTCAGTGTTGGTAGAAGAAATTGAAAAGAAGAAAAAGCAGTCTGCAAGCACGGATAAGCCAAACATAAGCACGGATAGAGTTAATACAACCACTGCTAAGCCAACAACTTCTACCACTGACATTACAAGTGAAATCCCGGCTGTAAGTACTGATAGTAGTACTTTCTTTGGACCCAATTCAAAGCCATTACATGGTGAAGAGGAGTATTCACATGAACCTGATATGCTTGCTTTGATTGAAATTGATAATCCTACTGATGATGAAGACATGGATGATTTCTTCAATGCTGATTTAACTAATTTGGAACATGTCATTCATGAAAGTCCTGTTACCTCAACAAGGATACACAAGATTCATCCCAAGGAACAAATACTTGGAAATTTGAATACTCCAGTTCAAACAAGAAGCAAGGTTAAGAACACTGAACCCTTTCCTGAACATGGATTCTTTGCAAGATCACTTAACAAAAGAAACAGTCATAAAGATCTGCAAAATTGCTTGTTTGCTTGTTTTCTGTCTCAAAAGGAGCCAAAGAGAGTTGAAGAAGCATTATCTGAAGAAGGATGGGTAGAATCAATGCAAGAGGAGCTTCTTCAGTTCAAACTTCAAGAGGTTTGGACATTGGTAGAACTTCCTAATGGTAAGAGGGCAATTGGGATAAAATGGGTGTTTAGAAACAAAAGGGATGAAAGAGGTATTGTTGTGAGGAACAAGTCAAGGTTGGTTGCTCAAGGATACACACAAAATGAAGGCTTAGATTATGATGAAGTGTTTGCTCAAGGATACACACAAGAGGAAGCTAGTCAAGAATTGAGGCTATTAGATTGTTTTTAGCTTATGCTTCATTCAAAAATTTTGTTGTGTATCAAATGGATGTTAAAAGTGCATTTTTGTATGGCACAATTAATGAGGAGGTTTATGTGTGTCAACCTCCTGGTTTTGAAGATCCTGATCATCCTGACAAGGTTTACAGGGTGAGGAAGGCTATGTATGGTTTGCATCAAGCTCCTAGGGCATGGTATGAGTGCCTGTCCACTTATTTGATGGACAATGGGTTTCAAAGAGGACTGATTGATAAAACTTTGTTCATAAGGAAGCACAAAGATAATATTTTATTGGTTCAGGTTTATGTAGATGACATCATCTTTGGCTCAACCAATAAAGAGCTATGCAAAGATTTTGAAAAGCTTATGCATGATAAGTTTCAGATGAGTTCTATGGGAGAACTCACTTTCTTTTTGGGGCTACAGGTTCAACAAAGGACTGATGGTATCTTCATTAGTCAAGATAAGTATGTAGCAGATGTTTTGAAGAAGTTTGGGTTTCAGGATGTGAAGAGTGCTAGTACACCAATGGAGACTCAGAAACCATTGCTACCTGATGATGGAAGTACCAGAGTTGATCAGAAGTTGTACAGGTCCATGATTGGATCTTTGATGTATCTCACTGCATCTAGGCCAGATATAATGTTCTCAGTATGTGTGTGTGCAAGATTTCAAGTCACACCTAATTCATCACACATGAATGCTGTTAAGAGAATTTTTAGGTATCTTAAGGGTCATCCTAAATTGGGCCTTTGGTACTTAAAGGATTCTCCTTTTGACTTGGTGGCCTACACAGATAGTGACTATGCTGGTGCTAGTTTGGATAGGAAGTCTACAACTAGAGGATGTCAGTTTTTGGGAAGCAGACTTATTTCATGGCAGTGTAAAAAGCAAACTATTGTGGCAAATTCTACAACTGAAGCTGAATATGTGGCTGCTGCTAGTTGCTGTGGTCAAGTTCTATGGATTCAGAATCAATTGCTGGACTTTGGGTACAATTTTATGCATACTAAGATTTACATTGATAATAACAGTACAATATGCATCATTAAAAATCCTGTTTTACATTCTAGAACTAAACATATTGAGATAAGACATCATTTTATTAGAGATTGTAATGAGAAAAGGTTGATTCAAATGGTAAAAATCCATACTGATTTCAATGTTGCTGATCTTCTCACCAAAGCTTTTGATGTGGGAAGGTTTCAGTATCTTGTTGTTAGTATTGGAATGATTAATATCTAAATTCTCAAATTGTTTTGTACCAGTTTGTATATGTATTGAACTGTTATTATGTAATCTTAGTTTTGCTATTTTTGTTTCTAACCTCTGATAGTTTGTTTCTAACCACTGATAGTTTGGTTCAAACCACTGCTAGTTGTCCTGTTTTTCACTAACCATGTTGCAGATACACGAATGATCATTATAGAAGTAAAAGAAGTACTGATGCAAAGTGTTCTGATGAATAATTATACCTAAAGAAAAGATTAATAAATTACAGCGACTTAAATGCAAATTAAAAGAAATTAAAAAGTTAAAATATATTAAATAAACGCTATCACTATTTTTACAATGATGTTTTTGTGATTTTATAAAACAAAATAACTTAAATAAACTGTTTTAACTAAAATGTAAACTTAAATTATCTAAAAACGTAACTTAAAATGAAAACGTAAGTTATTTATAAAAATTACGCGAGTGCGCAAGCAAAAACGTAAAATTTCTGAAATAAAAGTCCTACAAGTGTAAAAAGAATTTTTTCACGTACTATATGACAAAATAAAATTTTAGAAAAAAGATTTATATTTTTTAGACTTTTATATTTTTTATTATGAATTAAATACGATTTTATACTAATTAAATGTTTAAAAATACTAAAACTATTTAGAAAAATCTGAAACTTTTTTATAAAATACTTAATACTAATACAAACTAAAGAACAATAAAAAGGATGAAAAAGCTAGTTCAAATAAGCTAGAAATAAGCTATATTATGCGTATAAGCTTAATAGACTAAAACAAGGTTATATATTAAATCGTGTAAAAGGATACCAGTCAAAGACCCAAGGGCAACTGGCTATACAGGTACACACTATCACTCTCAAAGGTGGGAGGTCTCAGGTTCGAGCCTGCCTCCCCACCTTTTTGCAAAACATTTTATTTTTGGATTTTTACTTTTGAAACTTATTAAGCACAAGAAAATAAGCAATTTTTACAACTACCACTTTTTATGAAAAGCACTGATAAGCTCAGAAATAGCTTATTTATCTCAACAGTGAATAAGAAAATGGAAAATAAGCACAAGTGTTAGCTAAATGGTTATTAAGCTAATGAATAAGCAAAAGCTAAACTGAAAATAAGCTAGTCAAAGGATAATAAGCTATTATTACAACTGAATAAGCAAAAGAACTTAGAATTAAGCACCAAATAAGCTAAAATAAGCACTAATATAACTGATTAAACAGGACACTTTAATGAATCACTAGGCACCTTCTAACTTATTTTTAAGCACTTAAATAAGCTAGAAACTTAAAATAAACACTTGGATTAGCAAGATGACCAGATAAGCTATCCAAAAAGCTAAAGCTTTAACAGTGGGGTCCACTAGAGAGCTTTTGGTGAGCTTATTAAAAAGCTGAAAAACACTGAATGCTCAGTGGACTAGATGAAATGGACAAATATAAAAAGCTATTGCAGGCTTATCAAATAAGCTACAAATGGAAAAATAAAACTTGGAGCCTTGAGTCAGCTAGATGAGCTTTTCAAAAAGCTAAAACACATAAGCTAGAGGCCATTAATAAGCTCTCTAAGAGCTTGTGAAATGGGGTACCACAACTGTGCACAGGGTACTCTTTGAAAAAGGGTCTTAAAAGAAAGCTAAGAATAAGCAGTTAATAAGCTAGTTAAAAGTAAACTTATATTTTTCTAATTTAGTTAAGCAACTAAATATTACTATCCCAAAAGTATGAAGGCTAATTCTAAATATTGAGCACACACTGAAATTCTAAATTTAATTCAAAAACTGCTATTAGGAAAAATTTGACTTTTTCAGTTACACTAAGATTTTGACTTTTATGAATTTAAATTACTTCTAAATGACTGAATATGTTATATTAGACTATAATAAGATTGATTTAAGTTATTTTAACAACTTTTAAAACTATTATGATGATTATGTAATTAAAATTCCTAACAGTGAACAATAAGGTTAGATTTAAAGATCATATTGACTTTCTATGGAATAAGGACTGATTTTATTTCTTTGAATAAGCTACTAGGTTGTATTTTGATGTATGTCAAACAAGATCAACTCCACAAACACCTTCTAACACAGTTTAACAAACATATCCAAGCACCCCTTATACAAGCTGTTTTGAAAGTTTTCAAAGGATTCCAAGGATTAAAACAATGAAACTAATTCATAAACTTATATTACTACTTAATAATACCACTGAAACATAAAAGCATGAAAATTAAAACACAAAGCATTCATATACAGTGAAATGCTAAATTGAGTAAAAACCTGACAAAATGGATTCCAAGTGGAAAAATGAGAACCAAGAACTGATAATACTTCCTATAGCTTCCCAAGACGCTCTAAACCCACAAGCAATCCAAAAATTAACCTGCTTCAACCTTTTGCATTATCTTCACTGTTTTTTTTATTTTTAATCTATTTTTTTTGGTATTTTTCTTATTTTTCTGTTTTGTTGAATAAAACTGGATTTGAAAGGTTTCTAACAGCTTATAAGCTTTGTCAAAAGCTTATATGAGCTTAAGAAGAAATAACAACAACTATTGACAACTTTTAAATACTTTGATAATTCGAACTTGAAAATTTAAAAATCTTGAAATGAGACTTAACACTTAAATTGAAACTGAGAATAGGTGTAAAATATGCTGAAATATGATTACAAAATGCTTAAAAGCTTTAAGATACACTGGAATTTGAAAATTACACTACTCTACATTACCTAAACTAAATTACACTACTACTCTTTCTCCACTGCTTTTCCTTCTCTCTTTATAGCATTTTGAGACTCCCCATAAGCTTCTGAGTTATTCCCACCACCATTGGATCTCTGTAACATATCTCAGCCATTGATTTGCAAATTGGCGCCAAAAAGTCATTTGACAGGTTTTATCAATTAATGCATTTTGGTGGGATGTGGAGGTGTTAAGAGTAGTTAGACAGGTGGTGGAGATAAGATTGAAAGGTGGAAAGTGGTAGTGAGGTGGAGAAACCACCTGGTTTCAGGTATGCAGGGGTGAGGGAGAGGAATGAACAGTGGTGAGCGGTTTTCTTTTATTTAAATTTTTGGGCCGGGTTTGGTATTTGGGCTGGGTTGGATTTGGGTTGTAATATTACAAATGGTCCGTTTGGTTTAATATAAGCACAAGGACCAATATTGCAATTTATGAATTCTTGAAAGGCTGATCCTGTCAACAATCCAAAGTAATCATAAGGACCTATCTTGCCATTCTTTAATAGTACAAGGACCATTAGTGATAAAATCCCATTTTTTATGATTCCAAGGACCTTTAATGTCATTTTTGAAACTTAAGGGACCAAACATGTAATTTTCCAAAAGTTTATCATAAGGACCAATTTTGCCATTTATGAATAGTACAAGGCTTATTTTTGATAAATTTCCATTTTTAAATTCACCAAGGACTATTTTTGACATTTTTCAAAGTTCAGGGACTAAAGTTGTCATTTTGTAAATTTTTAACTTTAAAGGGTTTATTTTGACAACTTTTGAATCCCATGGACCTTAAATGACATTTTACAAGTTTTTGAATTACCAGGGACTGTTTTTGACAACTATTGAAACTTGGGGGACTAAAACTGCCAATTATGCAAACTTGATACGTTTTTCACCTGTTTTTGGTATTTTTGCATTTAAAACACATAAAACACTTATTTGTGATATTTTCATCATTTTGATGCATTTCTGAGTGTTTTCAGATGTTTTTGCAGTCTAGATTGTACAAAAATGATGAGTATTTAGACACTCATCAATCCCCCACACTAAGATATTGCTAGTCCCTAGCAATGATTTGAGAAAAATTAATGGATTTCATCTCTTTACCAAAAGCCATTACTTCTGGAGTAGCCAAATGTTTCAGTTCAAGTAAGAACTATGGTACACTGATAACCAAATGATTTTGAGCAAATCACCAGCTTTTAACGGATTTGATTTGTCTTTACCAGAAGCCGTTTGCTTCTGGACTAGCCAACTCTTAGATAAATTATCAATATTATCTTTGGTGAGCTGATTACCAATTATGGTTTTTCCACTGCCTTTACCACAAGCCATAAACTTGCGGGCTAGCCAACTTTTCACTAATTAAAGATATGGTGAGCTGAACACCATACAATTTTGGGCAAATTGCAAGCCATAAACGGATTTGAGATATCTTTACCAAGAGCCGTTTGCTCCTGGATTAGCCAATCCTTATGTGGGTTAGACATGGTGGACTGATTACCATTTGTTGTGTTTAGTACATAGTACTTCCACTAAATAAAAATTTTAAAATTTGGCCATTTTGGGGAAAAAGGGACTAAAAGGGTATATTTATGATCAAATTCGCCAGAATTTCCCCCCCACACTTAGAAATGAATATTGTCCTCAATATTCAAAGTACCGGCATTTATGCCGAAACTTAGAACGTAAAAAGATAACATTACTAGCCAAGTGTGGAAACACAACAATTATTCTCTTTTTTAATATTTACAACAATTTTCATTCATTTTTTTTTTTTTTTTTTTTTATATGAAAACTTATATACAACAACGGGGCATCTCCCCAACACTAGGGTGGTACTCATGGGTGAAAACCCATGTGGTGCTTGCTAATGTTTTTGATTCTCGAGTCGCTAGCTTGACTCGACCCCGAATTAATTTGTTCATGGGGAAGTAAGTGGAAGAGACAATCTCCATCGGACTTTCATTCAAGATGTTTGGACAAACATTGAAGTACGTGAAAGTTCCACACCGATGAGATACATATCCCGGGTGTGTCTAGATCAAAGTAGAAGTTATCATACTCCGGTAGAGATATGATATGAGTGAGTTCACAGGAGAACTCCTCAAAGGCGAATGATTCATATTCAGGATTGATTTGACTGAGTTCACTGGGGAACTCCTCAAAAGTGAATGATTCATAATCGGGGAGAGAATTATAAGAATGAGAAGTGGTAATACCACTAATCTTCTCTCCCATATGATCAAAATGGAACGTTTGCAATTCCGGAATAGAATCATTGAACAAAAGTTCACTATCCTCAAAGGGGATAGGATATGAAGTAGGCTTTTCATTAAAAGCCTCGATTCTAGAAATGAGAAGATTAACATTCAATAATGTAAGACGAAGAGCTTCGTCTTGGATTATTTCTTCATCATTCTCTTCTCCTAAGCTAACAGGCTCAGAAGGTAATTCCCCCACATAACTTATGTCTCCACAAGATAAAGAATAGTCCTCATCAGAATCAGAGAACATCTCAATATGATCATTTTGGAAGACAAGAGGAGGAGGGATATCACACACATGATCAAGAATTCCCTGTGACTCTCTTGGGATTGGGACAAGGTTCTCAACACTAGACTTTATGAATTCGTCCGATTCCTTTTCAGAAACAGTGTCAAGATGCTCGTCCCCCATGCTCAGAGAGTGAGTGGGAATATCGGGTGTGATAACAACAGACTGAGGGAGTTGAGAAGGACTAGCATACATATGTTTTATACTTTCCATTTGTTCTTCTGCTAGTAATTCCATCATAGTCTTTTCTCCCTGATTTTTCATGGAAGGAATTTCAACTGATGAACTTGATGAACCTGTACAAAATTGACTAATATCAAGGGTAACTTCATCATCATCGTCATCAGGAATGAAACAGAATCGAGAGCTAGATTTGGCTGCTTTTTCCTTTGCAATTGATTCCCTAATAGATTTTTCAAAGGCAATCTGGGAATCTAATTTAGCAGCCCGCTCTTCAGCTAACAAAACTTCCATGGATTTCTCATTTGGATTATCTTGGGAATGTTTACATTCCTTCAAATCTTTCACTAAATCCAAAAGATCAAGGAGAAGATATTGAGGAAGTGGGTCAGCCGAGGTGGTGCCTGATTCATTTGATACTGTGGAGGTTGGTTATGATTCGAAGAGTCGTAATTGTTACAAGGAATTGGATTCCTTGTTTGACAATCAGAGCTACAGTGTGGACCTCCACAATACTCACAACAGTAAAACTGATGTGGCTGCGAGTTGTATGTGTGGTAGTCATAATTGTTATCAGGAACCTGCTCATAGACAAGCGTATTTCGCGATTGACAATCAGAACTGGAGTGTGAACCACCACAGTACTCACAATAGTAAAACTGCTGAGTCTGTGGTAGCTGATGGAATAAATCAGTTGTGTTATGGTAGGAATAGGGATCCTTGTTATAGACAGACCCGTTTCCTGATTCCACCATGCTACAACTGGGGCAATTGCCACCATTATAAGGACCACCACACCATTGACAACCAAGAGGGTGAGGATAAGACATATAAAAGAATCAAAGGTTTACAGAGGGGTTGGGATGAAGAATCAAAAAGGGTAAGAGGGTAAAGATGAATATTTTTGGATTTTTGGATAAATATGTTGTAAAAACAAAGAATGAAAATATTTTTGGTGTTGTTAACACTTTAGGAAAAGTGTTAATGAACTTTTTGATTTATATAACTTTACAAAAAAACTGTTTACAAAAAGGTGGTATATGTGCAAGTACGGGTCTGAAAAATGCTTAAAACACGCTTACAGCCTCCCCGGCAGCGGCGCCAAAATTTGATTGGTCCCGAACCGTCAAGTTATCTCACGCAAGCTAGCCACTTGTGAATGGCTAACCGTAAGGAACTTAAAACAGCTCAGACACCAAATGCAATTTAGATCAGAGGAATATAGGGGATTCCTGGGTCGTTAAGTCCCACGGAGGATGAATTGGTGTTTCACACAGACAGATGTCGAATAATCACTAAGGATAGTGATCAATAAGGATTTTGATGAATAATTATACCTAAATAAAAGATTAATAAATTACAGCGACTTAAATGCAAATTAAAGGAAATTAAAAAGTTAAAATATATTAAATAAACGCTATCACTATTTTTACAATGATGTTTTTGTGATTTTATAAAACAAAATAACTTAAATAAACTGTTTTAACTAAAATGTAAACTTAAATTATCTAAAAACGTAACTTAAAATGAAAACGTAAGTTATTTATAAAAATTACGCGAGTGCGCAAGCAAAAACGTAAAATTTGTGAAATAAAAGTCCTACAAGTGTAAAAACAATTTTTTTACATACTATATGACAAAATAAAATTTTAGAAAAAAGATTTATATTTTTTAGACTTTTATATTTTTTATTATGAATTAAATACGATTTTATACTAATTAAATGTTTAAAAATACTAAAACTATTTAGAAAAATCTGAAACTTTTTTATAAAATACTTAATACTAATACAAACTAAAGAAAAATAAAAAGGATTAAAAAGCTAGTTCAAATAAGCTAGAAATAAGCTATATTATGCGTATAAGCTTAATAGACTAAAACAAGGTTATATATTAAATCGTGTAAAAGGATACCAGTCAAAGACCCAAGGGCAACTGGCTATACAGGTACACACTATCACTCTCAAAGGTGGGAGGTCTCAGGTTCGAGCCTGCCTCCCCACCTTTTTGCAAAACATTTTATTTTTGGATTTTTACTTTTGAAACTTATTAAGCACAAGAAAATAAGCAATTTTTACAACTACCACTTTTTATGAAAAGCACTGATAAGCTCAGAAATAGCTTATTTATCTCAACAGTGAATAAGAAAATGGAAAATAAGCACAAGTGTTAGCTAAATGGTTATTAAGCTAATAAATAAGCAAAAGCTAAACTGAAAATAAGCTAGTCAAAGGATAATAAGCTATTATTACAACTGAATAAGCAAAAGAACTTAGAATTAAGCACCAAATAAGCTAAAATAAGCACTAATATAACTGATTAAACAGGACACTTTAATGAATCACTAGGCACCTTCTAACTTATTTTTAAGCACTTAAATAAGCTAGAAACTTAAAATAAACACTTGGATTAGCAAGATGACCAGATAAGCTATCCAAAAAGCTAAAGCTTTAACAATGGGGTCCACTAGAGAGCTTTTGGTGAGCTTATTAAAAAGCTGAAAAACACTGAATGCTCAGTGGACTAGATGAAATGGACAAATATAAAAAGCTATTGCAGGCTTATCAAATAAGCTACAAATGGAAAAATAAAACTTGGAGCCTTGAGTCAGCTAGATGAGCTTCTCAAAAAGCTAAAACACATAAGCTAGAGGCCATTAATAAGCTCTCTAAGAGCTTGTGAAATGGGGTACCACAACTGTGCACAGGGCACTCTTTGAAAAAGGGTCTTAAAAGAAAGCTAAGAATAAGCAGTTAATAAGCTAGTTAAAAGTAAAGTTATATTTTTCTAATTTAGTTAAGCAACTAAATATTACTATCCCAAAAGCATGAAGGCTAATTCTAAATATTGAGCACACACTGAAATTCTAAATTTAATTCAAAAACTGCTATTAGGAAAAATTTGACTTTTTCAGTTACACTAAGATTTTGACTTTTATGAATTTAAATTACTTCTAAATGACTGAATATGTTATATTAGACTATAATAAGATTGATTTAAGTTGTTTTAACAACTTTTAAAACTATTATGATGATTATGTAATTAAAATTCCTAACAATGAACAATAAGGTTAGATTTAAAGATCATTTTGACTTTCTATGGAATAAGGACTGATTTTATTGCTTTGAATAAGCTACTAGGTTGTATTTTGATGTATGACAAACAAGATCAACTCCACAAACACCTTCTAACACAGTTTAACAAACATATCCAAGCACCCCTTATACAAGCTGTTTTGAAAGTTTTCAAAGGATTCCAAGGATTAAAACCATGAAACTAATTCATAAACTTATATTACTACTTAATAATACCACTGAAACATAAAAGCATGAAAATTAAAACACAAAGCATTCATATACAGTGAAATGCTAAATTGAGTAAAAACCTGACAAAATGGATTCCAAGTGGAAAAATGAGAACCAAGAACTGATAATACTTCCTATAGCTTCCCAAGAAGCTCTAAACCCACAAGCAATCCAAAAATTAACCTGCTTCAACCTTTTGCATTATCTTCACTGTTTTTTTATTTTTAATCTATTTTTTTTTGTATTTTTCTTATTTTTCTGTTTTGTTGAATAAAACTGGATTTGAAAGGTTTCTAACAGCTTATAAGCTTTGTCAAAAGCTTATATGAGCTTAAGAAGAAATAACAACAACTATTGACAACTTTTAAATACTTTGATAATTCGAACTTGAAAATTTAAAAATCTTGAAATGAGACTTAACACTTAAATTGAAACTGAGAATAGGTGTAAAATATGCTGAAATATGATTACAAAATGCTTAAAAGCTTTAAGATACACTGGAATTTGAAAATTACACTACTCTACATTACCTAAACTAAATTACTCTACTACTCTTTCTCCACTGCTTTTCCTTCTCTCTTTATAGCATTTTGAGACTCCCCATAAGCTTCTGAGTTATTCCCACCACCATTGGATCTCTGTAACATATCTCAGCCATTGATTTGCAAATTGGCGCCAAAAAGTCATTTGACAGGTTTTATCAATTAATGCATTTTGGTGGGATGTGGAGGTGTTAAGAGTGGTTAGACAGGTGGTGGAGATAAGATTGAAAGGTGGAAAGTGGTAGTGAGGTGGAGAAACCACCTGGTTTCAGGTATGCAGGGGTGAGCGGTTTTCTTTTATTTAAATTTTTTGGCCGGGTTTGGTATTTGGGCTGGGTTGGATTTGGGTTGTAATATTACAAATGGTCCGTTTGGTTTAATATAAGCACAAGGACCAATATTGCAATTTATGAATTCTTGAAAGGCTGATCCTGTCAACAATCCAAAGTAATCATAAGGACCTATCTTGCCATTCTTTAATAGTACAAGGACCATTAGTGATAAAATCCCATTTTTTATGATTCCAAGGACCTTTAATGTCATTTTTGAAACTTAAGGGACCAAACATGTAATTTTCCAAAAGTTTATCATAAGGACCAATTTTGCCATTTATGAATAGTACAAGGCTTATTTTTGATAAATTTCCATTTTTAAATTCACCAAGGACTATTTTTGACATTTTTCAAAGTTCAGGGACTAAAGTTGTCATTTTGTAAATTTTAAACTTTAAAGGGTTTATTTTGACAACTTTTGAATCCCATGGACCTTAAATGACATTTTACAATTTTTTGAATTACCAGGGACTGTTTTTGACAACTATTGAAACTTGGGGGACTAAAACTGCCAATTATGCAAACTTGATACGTTTTTCACCTGTTTTTGGTATTTTTGCATTTAAAACACATAAAACACTTATTTGTGATATTTTCATCATTTTGATGCATTTCTGAGTGTTTTCAGATGTTTTTGCAAAACTTCATCTATTTCTACACCTGTGATATCTGTTCAATCTACTGCAATTAAACCCAAACCCAGAGGAAAAACTTTAGTTATTGGTGAACCTCTGAAGAAGAAGGTGGTTCAATCTGATGTTGGAAAAGGTAAAGGGATTGCAGTACCAGAATTGAAGTTTAAATCTAAAGCAGAACAAGAAGCTTATGATGCAGAGTTTGTAAAGAATATGGTTGCTGAAGAACAAGAAGCTTTAGAGAAAAGAAAGCAGAAAGAAGAGGAAGCTAGTCAGAGAATGTTAGCTATATGGTATGAATCACAAAACTTTCTTCAAGCTTCTCAACAAATAAATGATGAATATACTGCACAAGAATGGAATTTGTTGGATGATAAGGAAAAAGCTAGGCTTTTAGGAGAATGGGCAAGAAAGGTTGGTAATGAAAGGAAGCAAGTTATAAGAAAGAAACCTCTTTCAATGGCACAGATGAGGAATGTATTAATGAAAATTATTAAGAATTCGGCATTCACATTTCTGAAAATCTTAGTAAATGTTCATTTGAAAGAATTCTTGAGATTTATGAAAGATGTATGAAGATTAATCATGATGATTACTGTCCAATGAATTCTGAGAAGGAAGAAGAGTGGATTAAGAAGCATGATGAGTGGATGCAAAGTAAAAGAAAGAGAAAATCTGAGATTCAAGAGACATCTGATTCTAAAAGATTGAAAGAAGTTGCAGATGTTAGTCAAATTGTTTCTTATGAGTTTAAGCTTAATGATGGAAATGAAGGAGTTTGAAAAATTCAAAGACTCAACAATGAAGTTTATGAGTATAATAAATTTTCACAAATGCTTCAGTATTTTGAAAGGGATGATTTGATGGATCTTTGGAGACTTTACAAGAATAAGTTTGGTGAAGTACATCCAACTGATTATCATGAGAGACTGGTCTATTATAATTTGAAGATTTTATTTGAACCAACTCATGATGAACCTGAATGGAAAGGACTCTACAATGGTACTGTAACAAGATGGTTTTTATATCAAACTTGTGGAGTTCATGTTTTAACTGTTTCTGGAAAAGTTATTCACATGCTAGTAGAAGGTGATTATCCTCAGTTGAATAAGTATCCAGAAATTATTGTTCAGATGTTGAAACCTGGTATTATCAAGATGCTGTTACCCTATGATGGTCAAGCCTATGATTTGTTGAAGAAATATGAGACAATTCTTAAATCTCATAAGTGTTTGGCTACATCCTCCATTTCAGATGTTTTGAGCTTAAAGGAAACTTGAGAATTCTGTTGGAATGTATCAAGTTTAGGGGAGGATTGTTGGGATTTTGGTTCCTTGAATCATGAATTACTTTAAGTACTGGAACCACGGACAGAAGAATGTAACCACGGATGAAGACAATCGCGTCTAGTAGTAATGTGTAACCACGGATGATATATTGTAACCACTGCTAGTGTTTTGTATAGTCGGTTTAGTTTATTGTATTAGATAAATATGGTAAAGATATTTATCTTGTAGGTTACATATTGTATTATGTAAAGGACTCCTTAGTCTATAAAAGGAGGTCCTAGGTTAGGTTAGATATATATAAGTTTTATATCTAAAGGTCGATACACTTCAAGGTTGCAAAACCCTAATACTGTAAGAGTATTCGTATTAATAAATAATATTGAGGTGTTGAATGTTAAATGTTCTTCTTCTTAAGGTTAAGTGTTAAATTCCGCATAATACTTAATAAGTTGTTATTCTAAGTCAGTTTCTATATTAGATCGTTTGCTCAACTGGGATCAACAGAAAGAAACCCATGGATCAACCCATAACCCATGGATCAACCCATAACCCATGACCCATGACCCATACCCAAAAATACCCATGGGCAAAGAGGAGCGTCCCACGGATCCCTAGCCTTACTCTAGCCGGATCCCTTGTGGGAGGGATCTGCGGGATCCAGGGAACATTATAAAATTTTCTCTATAAATAGAGAGCCATTTCTCCCTTTCTACTCACCACTTTCACACATACTTTCTCCAAAGTATTATATCTCTCTAACCTCAGATCCAAGAGATCTATGTAGTTTGTCTTTTGTTTTTGTATGATTCTCTAGGTTCCTCTTAAAGGCGAGATCACCACTTCTTAAAGTCGAGCAAGCTCAAGTCCATGAGTGGCCATGCTTCGTCATCATCAAGACAACTGACGTTCTCTTGTTGATAGTTATTTCTTCCTCCATAGATGTTGGATTGAAGGCATTAGTGAAGGATGCCGAAAGTGTCAAGACGAAAGCATTAGTGAAAGGTGCTTATCGTCCGTGTCAAAAGCATTAGTGAAAAATGCTAAAGGTGTCAAGACGAAGGCATTAGTGAATGGTGCCAAGCGTTGTGTCAAAGGGATTAGTGAAGGATGCCTAAGAATCAAATCAAGTGGCATTAGGGAAGAATGCCTAGTTCGTATAATCATGAGGTGCATCGTTATACATATAAGTACTTGTTTATTTCCAAGGATGGTGATATCCTTGATGGTGTTGTAATAAGGAGTGGATCTCCTTAAGATTAGGTGTTGTGTTGTGATGGGTAGTAGTTCCTCCATAGTAATGGAACTAGGTGCTTAGCCTAGTACCTAATAAAGGGTAGGCGACGTTGTGATAGGATTAGTTCTCCTTGGAGTGAAAGAACTCGGTGGTTAGCCTTGCACCGTATAAGGGTAGGCGACGTTGTGTTAGGTGTGGTTCGCCTTGGTGTGACAGAACTCGTCTTAGGAATTAGAAAATTCAGTCATTAAAGTGTCGGTCACCTCAAGTATATGTAATCATTAGAAAGCTCGTAGTCGTAGTTATTTAATGTTAGTAGGAAGTTAGTTTAGTGAAAGCGTGGAGGACGGACGGGTCTTTACCCACTGTATGCCTGATCCACAGCCCGTAGGTGGCGTATGTTTGTAAGACACTATAAATACCCTCTACCTCCCAAGGTAGAGGGTTGGAGCTTCAATACCATTTTTCTTTGTGTCACATAGTTCCCAACTCTCTTCCATTTCTCTCTCTGAAACTTTCTCTCTCTAAAACCTTTTAAACGCCTCTTATGTATTTGGTATGATGTGTTTGTGAAATCCAATATGTTACATTTGGTATCAAGAGCCATGGTTTGATCATCTCTCTTACATATCCTTGGATTTCTAGTGGTTTTATATGGTTTTTGGGTTTGAAAAAGTTGAGTGGTTTTTGCATCATTTGGATCATTTCTTGTGTTAAAGGTTGAATTTTGAGTGTACTTTTGTGTTTAGAATCATTGTATGTGCTTGGGTTTTGATTTGGAAAGCTTGAATCACTATGGTGGAGCTTGTCTTGGATTGAAAAGTGTGGTTTTGAAGTTTTTCAACCTAGCGACTTGTGTCTCGGTGTGTTTTTCTTCGTAGCGACTTGCTTTAGTAATTTCCAGCGAGTTGTAGTTTAAGTCTTAGAGACTTGATCTTAGCGACTTGTCTATTGAGACAAGCCGATAAACAGTACAAGTTAGTGGAGGTTCCACTTCGGCTAGTAACTTGGTTGGGTTAGCGACTTGTTTCTATTATTTTTAGCGACTTGTCCTTATTGTTCTTAGCGAGTTGATTCTTAGTGACTTGGATACTTAGCGAGTTGTTCTTTAGCGACTTGTCTGCTCAGCGATTTGGTGCTTTAGGGACTTGTGTTCAGCTACTTGGGTCTTAGCGACTTGTGCTTAGCGACTTGATTCACAGCGACTTGAGTTTTAGCGAGTTGCTACTTAGCGACTTGGTGCTTAGCGACTTGGTTCAAGGGTTATAGCGACTTGGTTAATATTTGTTTCTAATACGTTTTTCTCTTGATTTAGTAAAATCCCGTGAAAGAATCTACTTCCCGGTTTAATCATAGAGTTATAAAATCCCGTGAAATCTGAAACATGTCTACCAACGTGCCTACAATCATATCTACTGTAGCTGAGGACGTTCAAGCAGCTGGTTCAGACACTCGTCCACCCATGCTTGATAGAACTGACTATGACTCATGGGCTCAACGAATTCGGTTGTATTGTCTGGGAAAGGAAAATGGAGTCAACATTCTCAAGTCAATTGATGAAGGACCTTATCAGATTGAGACTACAAGAGACATAATTGACACTGCTGCAGATGGAACAATGATCTTTGGATTGGACAGACCAAAGACATATGATGAGCTCAGTGATAAGGAGAAAAAGAGATTCGATGCTGATATCAGGGCTTCAAACATTATACTTCAGGGTCTTCCAAAAGACATTTACAAGCTGATCAATCACAACACTGAAGCTAAGGCTGTTTGGGACAATGTCAAGATGCTTCTCTCGGGTTCAGAACTTACCAAGGAAGACAGAGAATCACAACTGTATGATGAATTTGAGCATTTTAAGATGAAACCCGAAGAAAGTGTTTATGAATATTACGTGAGATTCCACAAGCTTGTAAATGACATGAGGAACATCAAAATGACCATGCCAAATATTCAGCTGAACTCAAAGTTTGTGAACAACATGAATCCCGAATGGCACAAATTTGTCACCTCTGTGAAGCTAACCAAAGGATAAAAGAACACCAACTATGAGCAACTGTATGCCTTCCTTCTTCAGAATGAGAGACATGCTATGTTTGAACGAAGGATTCTTGAACAGTTCAAAACAGGGAGAAACAAGCTCATCAAATGATTCAACAGCCTTCTACACCAATGTTGGAATTACCACCAAAGCTTCTCAAGTCATACCAACGGGAAATGGTAACTACAAACTCATTCCAGATCCATCATACAAGCCTCCTGATTCAAACACATTCATGGAAAACTTTATCAATCAACGATCTCTCATGGTCAGTCAAAATATGAATCCCCTCCCACATACCAACAATAACCTCAGAACAACATCCAACCCACAGAATCAAGCTACCATCAAAGATGGAAAGGTTATGGTGCAACCAGTTCAAGGAAGGCAGTATGAACAAGGAAGAGGTGGTGTAGGTGGAGGGTATGTGGCTAATCAGAATCGTGGGAGAAATGCCAATCAGGGACAAGTAAAGGCAATCAAGTGTAACAACTGTGGTGGTGATGGACACACTGCAAGAAACTGCACATCTCCAAAACGCCCTCAAAATGCAGAATACTTCAGGGACAAGATGCTGCTAGTGCAAGCTCAAGACAGTGGAGCGGTTTTGGATGAGGAAGAGTTGCTGTTTCTTGCTGAGGGAAATGCCAATACATATGATGCTGATGTGCATGAACAGCCAGTGCAGGGTATGGGTCAGAACAATCCAAATGCATTTCAAGTAGCTGATTGTGATGCTTATGATTCGGATGTGGATGATGAACCAACTGCCCAAAAGCATTTCTCCAATGGTCTCTGCAAAGGTCTCATCATCACAGCAAGCTGGTCCATCCAAAGAATCAATCATCTCAGAGGTATTAAAACTATATGATGATGTTGATCAGCAAAAGATGCATGATAAAGTGCAATCACAGGAAACTTGTGACTCAGATATTGCTAATATGGGCAATAATAATATTGTCCCATATGATCAATATGTGATCCAAAGTGAGAGTGTGATTGAACCAAGTGATGCATCTTCTGCAGTCAATGATGACGATGTATTTGATGAATACACTGCATGTGCCCCTGATGATTCTGTTATCTCTGAACTGAATGCCTATAAAGAACAAGTTGCTATTTATGAACAATGTGCTAAGTTTGAGTTAACCACCCGTGAGCAGGAAATGGATGACCAAATGCGCACAATTATTAGAAAAAGTAATTTTAGAGAAGAAGTGTTAAAACAAGAGTTAAACTCCTTACAAGAAAAGCTTTCTAAAACTGTTAAGCAAAAGCAAGATCTTCAAGATAATGTTAAAATGCTTAAACAAGAATTTAACGCTAAGGAATCAAAACTTTTGAATGACTTTTCTAATCTAAAAACTTTGAAAAACAAGCTTGAAAATAAGTTGTACGTACAAGGGAACACCATTCAGACTGCTCACATGGTCACTAAGCATAGAGTATTAAGCGATAAGCATAGTATTCCCATTATAAAGGATCCTAATCCTGAGTATGGTAAGAAAGCAAGAGAAGCTCAGAAGGTAATCTATGATGGCAATGAGATTCTTAAGCCTAGGAAAACACCATCATGTATAGGAAACACGGAAGAGGATAGAATATTAGATGATGCATCTAGGGAGAAAATGGATAAGAAGCTTAACAATCCTACGTGTAAAGATAATAACATAACGATCAAACCCCATGATTACACTAAGGAAAATTGGATCTCCCTGAACAAGTTTAAGGCTTAAACTCTATTTACCCCAGAACAAGTTTTTTGGAAAAAGGACATGGATAAACAAAAAGTTAATGTACTTGTTGAAACGAACACTCCCTTTAGGAAAATGCCTGTAGCTACTGTGTATCCTCCAAATACACCAATGCACTTAGTTCCTAGAACTATTGCCACTAATAGCAAGACCTTAATCAGCTTGTATGTTGTTTATCAACTATTCGTTGATTTTGAGAAGACATGTAAGAAGAGAATCACACCAACAGGGATAACTGAAGGGGAAAGGGGTTTTGAGCAAACTAAAGAATGTTATTTAACTGAGGTCATGACTTTCTTTAAACAATTAAAAGGTCAATTTGAGAGTCTTAAAAAGGAGATAGATTCAGATATTAAAGAAATGGAAAAGGAATTTGATGCTATGATAGTTGACGTCAATGACTATGAGCGTGAATTAAAATACAATGAGATTGAGAGGAAGAACTTGCATACCTTGAATGAGAATCTGATCACTGAATGTATAACTCAAGATGTGTGTTACACTGCCACGAATTGTTTAATTAATGCATCTCAATTTCATGAATTATCTGTTGCTCTGAAAGTCTCCCATGATCGTGTCATTGAGCTTGAAGAAACTAACTCTAAATTGCATAATAAAGTTGAACAGGATGATCATGATAACCTGGTGAAACAGTTTTCTAAATTGGAAGTTGAGCATCTTGCTTTGCAATTAAAATATCAACATCTAAAAGAAAATGTTAAAACCTCAAATATCAAGACATCCTTGGATGCTCCTGAGTTTGATGCAGTTTTGAAATCAAGCAAACGTGATGACCAGATTCGAGCTCATTGTAACATGATCAGAAAAATGAGAACCCAAATTTCACAATTAAAGGGTGAAAAGAACAATGTGATAGGCTCCCAAATGCCTCCTCCTTTAGATTCTCAGAGTTCTCAAACGTTTCATCTTCAAAACTTAGTTAATGTTTTACAAAAAGAAAATGAGAGTTTTCTAGAAGAAAATGAAAAGGTTAAACGACACTTTAAAGAGTTATATGATTCAATGAAAGTCACTCGTGACAAGAACAACGAAACAATAACGTCTTTACAAAAAGAAATTGAGAATCTGAGGAGTCAGGTAAAAGGGAAAATGCCACTGGTCTTTAATGAGAATGTTGCACCAAAGTCATCTGCAGACTACAAATATACTGTGACTGTTAAATACATTCCTCCTCATCTTAGAAATAACGAACGTGCATTTCATGACTATTTTGCTTATCTTAAGGATAGTCTAGAATGTCTCCGAGAGATTGTAGAAGAGGATTTCATAAATAAGCCACTTTGTGAAGATCGTTGTAAGCTCTTAGACGAGGTCTAATATTATATCTAGGAACACATAATAATGAAAGCGGAATATTCAAACATAGAATCAACATTATTATGAACAAGGTTTTTTATTATCATAAGCTAACTAACTAACTATAATAAAGATCAAATACTTGATCTAACACTTAACTAACTAAACCCTAGGCGTTCTCCCCTAACGCCTGTACACACACACACACCTTTAGACGTCTACATCTTGTACGTACTATAAAACTAATGACCCTATGTCTCTTTATATACTAGAGACATCTAGGGTTTACAAGAGGAATCATAATATAATTAGGAAACTAAATATTCTTTTAAGCATATCGTCTAGAATCTTCCAAATCCTCCATATTTTTGTAGTTTCCCTTCTTGTCACTTTTAGTCCTTCATGTTTCATTCTTCTTGTTTTGTATCATCAAATCTATAATAGACCCAACAATCTTCCCCTATTTGATGATGACAAAACAAACACGATTCTTGTACGAACTTCCCTAGACGAAGTAGCAGAAGTTGAGATAATTAAATCTCACCATGAATGAAACATTCTTGTCTTCCTTTGTCTTCCCCTTAATCCATGCAAGGCCACTCAAACATCTCTTCCCTTTTTTGTTATTATACAAATAGGGAACATACGCAAATAACGATCTTGACTACCACGAACCAATATCATACTACCAATCTAAGATTTCCAATGCTTCAAATCGCCCACCATTACGCACCATAGGAAAAATGGATTTAAAACAATAGAAAACTTCAACTAGCAGTAGTAATAATGATCAACAGTAGTAAAAATCAAACACTTCCCCTTGAGTGATGCATGTATATAAATGATTCTTCAAAATCTGTAGGCTTTATGTAATGATTACTTGTGAAGAAAACCAAATATAACGAACTTGATGAAGAAGTAAAATTTCCCAAACTTGTGTCTTAAATCTTTTACAATCCACGGAACTCCATACTTATACAAATCAACAAATATAAGTAGACCGCAATCCCTTGACAAGAATCCTCAACTAGTATGAGACACTAAGCACTACAATGTAACTCCTTCAAGTGATAGCCAATGTGTGCATATAGCATCATAAGAAAAATCACACATTGCTAGATTCATCAAGCTAGATGATAAGAACACAAACCAAGTAATTCCACTTCACTTTCAAATAAGTGATAAATAATCCTCTTCGTAATCAATTATTCAATGAATCAAATACAATCCTTTTTGAATCCTTTTAAGAAAATAAATTTCTTCCTGTGTGTGTGAACCAAATAACCATTCTGTGTGTGTGTCATCTAAAAATCCATAACCATTATCACGCTCGACTTCCCCTTAATTCCAAATCAGTCCTATTAGCAACACTTTTTTCTGTCACTAAACTGTGGCTAATCTGTCACTATCATAATTGCTCCTTCCTCCCAAATCAGTTAGCGACACAAATTCTGTTGCTGAAATGTTGGTAAACTATCGCAAATCAAAGAACAGTACTTTGCGTCAAAGAGTACCTTGGACAAGAAGCAATACTTTAAAGCATAATCAGTACTTTAAGCAGTACTTTGAAAAACAATCTCAGCATGCTTCAACTAGTAATCCAATAACATCATTACGCTTTACAAAATTAATTCGAACCTGGCTCTGATACCACATGTGAAGATCGTTGAAAGCTCTTAGACGAGGTCTAATATTATATCTAGGAACACATAATAATAAAAGCGGAATATTCAAACATAGAATCAACATTATTATGAACAAGGTTTTTTATTATCATAAACTAACTAACTAACTATAATAAAGATCAAAGACTTGATCTAACACTTAACTAACTAAACCCTAGGCATTCTCCCCTAACGCCTGTACACACACACACACCTTTAGACGTCTACATCTTGTACGTACTATAAAACTAATGACCCTATGTCTCTTTATATACTAGAGACATCTAGGGTTTACAAGAGGAATCATAATATAATTAGGAAACTAAATATTCTTTTAAGCATATCTTCTAGAATCTTCCAAATCCTACATCTTTTTATAGTTTCCCTTCTTGTCACTTTTAGTCCTTCATGTTTCATTCTTCTTGTTTTGTATCATCAAATCTATAATAGACCCAACACACTTGATAGAGAAATTAGGTTTGCTTGCACTCAGGCCAAACGATCTCAGGAGCTGTTAGAATGTTTACGAGCAACATGTCCCAAATCTTTTTGTGAGAAAGGTAAAGTCGTGATGCCTTGTTCTATGCCTAGCATTAAGAAAGTGAATTTTAATATGCCATCAAGCAGCTCAGATCCCAACACTTCTATGCCCAATGTTGAGAAAATGAACTCTAGAGTGCCTTCAATTAGTTCAGATCCCTGCACGTCTTGTTCAGGAATGCAAAAGGTAGCTCAACCAACTAATGTTCCCATAATTCCCTTGTTGGAATCACTCCTAAACCTAGTTCAAGTATTAGTGATTCATATGTAATAGTTAGCTTAATATGACCTTTATGTTAGTAATTAGCCTTAGGCTTATGTAGAAGGCCCATAAGCCTAGGCCTAGCCCAATAAGAAAAAGGATGGGAACTAGGAGTGTTGCCCTAGCTTCCCTCCTATAAATACTCTTGTAAACCTTCACTTGAAGGTTGGTTGTTCAATTCATTTCTCTTTCACTACTCACGCATAACCTTTCTTTATTGTCTTACGCGTAGTGTTTGTGTGTGTGTTGTTCAACCGATCTCTTCTCCTCCCTATTTCTTCTATTGATGCTTGTGTTGTAAACTTAGTGACCTAACAGTGGTATCAATCGCCAAATAGTTGGGTGAACGTATTGCTTTTGAAGTGGGTTTCAATCTCACGCGTAAAGCATACGGTGATACTTTGGTTCGCTTAAAAACACATTTTTTACACTTTTTAATCCAAGATTCTTGTACTTTCAACGTTTTAAGGTGTTAAAATAACTGTTTTTGGCAAAAAGTTTCAACCTTTACGTGTGGATCATTGTTTTTTAGCTTGGTTTTTTATGTGATAGATGTTCTACGCATAACTGTTTTAGACGCTTTGGATCATCAAGTTTCACACTTTGGTGTTATTTTGGTGATATTGAAGCTATTTCATCACAAAAATCTGGTTTAGAAACATCTTTGGGAAAAAGTCATCTTACGAGTAAGTCTACGCGTAGCAAAACCCTAAAACTACGCGTAACTTGGTTCTTGGTTTGATCTTCAGTTTCGTGGTTTACTCCGTGTTTTATTGCTTGGTTAAGCCTGAAAATACGTCGACTTGATATATCTTTTGCACTGTGATAGTGTAAAAGATCATTTGGGTAAAACCCTAAAATTACGCATAAGCATAAGCTTACGCGTAGAAATTTTTACGCCTAAGATTCATCTTACGCCTAAGCCTTGTCTTACGCATAAGGTAATCCTACGCCTAAGGTTTCTACGCCTAACTCCTTGTTTACGCATAACTTTAGCGTTTTTATCCTTACTTACGCGTAAGCTAATCCTACGCGTAACTCTTATTGTTACGTGTAACTTTGGTGTTTTTACGCATAAGTGCTACTTGGCTTTATTGTGATTTCTACGCCTAAGGATACTTCATCAACAAAGGTTCATTCGACTACAAAGATCCATTTAACAACACAAGTTTTTCAACATGTCACAACCACCATACTCTAACTATTTTCCTTACACTTATAATCAACAACAACAACAACAACTAAGTCCACAACATCAACAATTTAATCATCAACAACAGATTTATCAACAACAATTTAATCAACAATATACTCCACAACTTGCAGCAATTCCACAACCTAAAATGGTTCAACCACCACCAAGTCTTCAAGTTCAACCTTACATAAACTTCTACAATCAACATCCATCAAGGAATACTATGAAGGAACCGGCATGGTTTGGCAAGATGTGTGAAGCTTTAAGTAGCCAACAATCAATTCATGAAGCTGGATCACTTGATAGACCTCCAATGCTCACTCCCAGGAATTATGATCAATGGGTGATTCGGTTCGTTAGGTTTTGTGATCTAAAGAAGCCTCATGGAAAGTTCTTAAAGAAGGTCATTATGGAAGGTCCATTCCAGATGCCTACTACTGTCACACCCGCAGATCCAGATGCCAATCCACCAAGAGATGATGTCACCAACATTGCAATGCAGACCTCACGGTGATCAACTTCTACACTTTGAAGCCGATGAACTTGCAATGAAATACATCCTTTTAGGACTACCAAATCCAATCCTTCGAAGTGTTGATGCTCAAAAAACTGCAAAAGCGATGTGGGAACATATTCATCTTCTTATGGAAGGCACAACACTCAATCAGGAAGACATGGAATCCAAAATCTACTTGGCTTATGAACACTTCATGATTGAACCAGGAGAGACATTAGAGTCATATCATCATCGGTTTTCAGACATCATTAATGATTTGGACAAACACAATATCATCATGCCACAAATTGCTGTCAACACAAAGTTCCTAAGTAGTCTTGGTCCAGAATGGGAAAAGTATGTCATTTTTCTCCGTCAAGTGAAGAATATGCATCATGCTACCTACGGATTGTTGTATGATTATCTGAAGCCTCATCAAAAAGAAGTTGATAAGGAAAGGATTAACCGTGGCCAAACTGTTTCACCTTCACTTCCGGACAATCAACAACTTGCTTTGTGGGCTCAAACAAATCTTCCTCCTCAACAAGCTCCTCAACCAACTGCAACTATCACACCTTATGATCCGTCACAGAAACAACCTCAACAAAATCAATTGGTTCCGTACAACAACAACACTGCTCAAGCTCATTACAGTGAAGCTGATGAGGACTTCGATGCCTTCGATGAATTGCAACAAGGATTTGTTATGATTGCTAAAGCATTTGGCCGTTATACAAACAAATCCAACAATCGCATTCGTTCCTCATCTAATACAAGGAATTAGGATATTGTGAACAATGGACGCGTTGAAGTTCAAAACCGTGGTTATGGTCGTCAGATGGGAGGAGGTCAAGGGTTAAATGCTATGGGAAGGAATCATATGGGTGCTCCGCAACAGCAAAGGGCTCAAGTGGTTGAACAGGGAAATGCTCAGAATGGGGTTAATGGTCTTCTATGCTATAACTGTAATGAGAAGGGTCATCTGGCTAATGCATGTCCTAAACCGAGGACAAGAGGCAGTGCTTATTTCAAAGAGGCTTTGCTCTTGGCTCTTAAGGATGAAGCCGGTGGAACTCTTACCAACAAGGAACAGAGCTTTATGGCGGATGCAGATTCTGATGATGATATGGAGGACTTGCAAGCTAATGCAGCAGTGATGTTGATGGCACAAATGCAAGCTCTGCACATGAGTGACACAGGCCCAGTGTATGACACTGACGGCTTGTCTCAGTACTGAACAAACAATTATCATTAATAATCTGATATCTCCGCCATTTTCTCCATCCGACAAGGATCAAAGTGTTCAACACGAGTCTTCCACATCTCATTCCGATGATTATCAAATAGATCCTGTAGTTATATTTGATGATCTAGAAAACCTTATGGTTATTATTGATAATCAAGTTGACTACGTCATTATATTTGAGGATCTAAATAATCATCATGTTGAGAATCACGTTGAACAAGATGAGCTTTTGTCTGACAGAGAAACTGAGCTCTTGACCTTAATTAAAGACCAACATTCTCGTTTGGAAATTTGCACGAAATAAAAAGAGAAAAATACACTGTTAACCAGGGATAATGAATGCTTAATTCGACAACTCAACTTTTTCAAAACTCAAGAAAACCGTGAAAAAGGTTTTGAAGCCGCTTTTGCCAAATCACACCAAAATGAAAAATCTTTGGAACGATAGATTCGTGATCTAGCCGCTTCGAAGAATGCTTTGTTGTCTCAAATAGAATAAATGAAACATGAACATAAACAACAAATTGACGCTCTTACTTTGGAAACTCAAAAAGCCAAGGCTGAGTTGTTAACTTGTCAAAAACAGTTCTCTGAATACAAAAAGCATTCAGCGAAACAAATAGATGACTATCTTGAGGAAATTGTCGACTTACAAAACAAAATCAAAGAGTTTAAAACTGTTGTTTATAAACATGGTGAATCAATCACAACGATTCAAAAGTTTTCTTTCAAACCAAATCCAAATGGATATGGACCGAATCTTGCTGATTACAAACCTAAGTTTTCACATAGAGCATTCAAACCAAATCCTCAAGTTTACAGTGCAGAACATAGAATTGATGATTCAACTATGACTATTGTGGAATATAATCGCATGGAGGAATTAGATGCAGATGACGAGAGTCGGTGAAAAATGGAAAATGTCATTTATAACAAACCATTTAACTATTCGAAAGCTGTAACTTTTGTCACACAACAAGATACTTCAAACACACCTTTGGTTGTCACACCAGTTTCTGAAGTTAGTCCCCAACACAATGGTGCACAAATAAATGGTCCTTTACCTTCACTTAGTGAGGTGAAAACTAAAGCCGAAAGTTGTCGTGTTATCAAATATTTTGACACTTTCTTATCTGACATCAAACTTTTGGAACGTGAGATTGAATTTCAATCTGAAATAAAAGTTGAACATTTTCACTCGCCATTGGCACGAGAACAAAGAGACATTTTTCAGAAAAGAATTTTACCCCATGTCAAAAATTTGAAAAATTGTGCACTATATTGGGAAAAGGATTTTCACAAGGAACTTGGTCTCATGAAAACAGTTTTCGAGAAAACAGAAACATCAATTTCAAATACTAAACGCAAAAAGAAAATATTGAGAAAAGATGTTGATCGACTCTTGGAAGATGTTATCGTCTGATATCTATAATGTTGTGTTATTGCATTCTTTGCCATATGCATCTGATTCTATATCTGCTGATACCGTTGATTCTGTTGAAATTGTTGAAAATACGGATAATGTGCTTCAGTTCGAGTCTTTAAAAGTTGAAAATGAGCGATTGTCAAACGAACTTTCAAATGCAATACGTCGTCTTAATTGGTGTCAAAAGATATTCACGATCAACAAATTGTTTTTCAAAACAAAATCGCCCGATTGCGTTCAAAATCTTACGATCCTAAAATTGAGCAACTGGATGATCAAAACGTGTCTTTTAAGTTTCAAATCTCAAAATATGAACAAGAACTTGCAAAAGTTAAAAAGGAATATAGTGTCATATTTGATTTACTCAAACAGACTCGTGATGAAGCATCAAACGAACTTGATCATTATCTTGCATACACTAAAAAAGTCATGAATTTTTTCGGAAATCTTCGTTCGAAAATCAAGATTTGGTGCACACTATTTTTAAGTTAAGGGAAATGTTAGGAAAGTATGAACAAGTTCAGCCTAGCATCATTAAGAGAGTTGCACCTGTAACACTTAGCAATCATGTCCCCAGAATACCTACTGACAAAACACAAGTTACTAATGTGCTTCCCTCTACTAAAACAGGACTAGTTGCCTCTTTTCCAAACGTCCGCACTTCACAGCCTAGGAGCAATACAAGGAAGAATAGGAAGTTGCGACCTAAGAAAAGACAAATAAAGAATGTTGAAGTAGAAGAACACCGTAGGACTTTGAATAAGATTCCAGTTGCACCCACTTTAGATATTGCGTCTGGCAAATGTAATGGAAAAAGTGTTGTAACTAATGTTGAACCTTTATGTACTTTTGATATTCATCGATGCATCTTGTGTTATTTGTCATAAAAGTATGCGTTCTGATTATCATGATAAATGTGTTGCTAAGGCTATCTTGTCACGTTTACGGAATCCTAAGATTCGGAATACCTCTAGGCCTACTAATGCTTCTAAGTCTGTGCTTGGTAAACCGCCTTCTTTAGATTCTAAGAAACGATTTGATGTCCCTGTAGTTCCAGTATCACCTCCAAGGATTGTTGTACCACCTAGCACATTCACTAAGACTAAAGCAAAGACTAGTTGGATATGGCAGAAATGGATACATAATACACTAGGATTTAAATGGATGCCTAAAATCATTGATGTGTGTATTTCAACTATACCTGCTGAGGAACCCTCTAACACTTCGGGTTCCACATCTACTTCTATTCCATCTGTCGTGCATTGTCTAATGCGGTGATACTGAGATCATCCTTTGGATTGTTGATAGCGGATGTTCCCGACACATGACTGGCAACCTTAAACTGTTATCAAACTTTGTTTCAAAGTTCATTGCAGCTGTCAGATTGGGAATGATCACCGCAGCTATCATGGGCTACGGAGATTACATTAATGGCAACATCGAAATTAGCAGGGTTTATTATATGGAAGGCCTCGGTCACAATCTATTCTCAGTTGGTCAATTTTGTGATGGAGACTTGGAAGTCGCTTTTAGGGAGAAAACTTGTTTCATTCGTGATCTACAAGGACATGATCTTATGTCTGGTCAACGCTCATCCAGTCTCTACACTATCTCCATGCAAGACATGATTGCCTCATCTCCTATTTTTCTACTCTCAAAGGCTACATCTACAAAATCTTGGCTATGGCACCGTCGTCTCTCACATCTAAACTTTCAAACCATAACCAACCTTGCTCGACACAAACTTGTTGAAGGTCTCCCGCGATTCCGGTATTCTAAAGATCACCTATGCTCAGCTTGTGAACAAGGAAAAGCACTCGTGCTCATTTTCCTTCAAAGGTGGAACACAGCTCTCGGCATGTGCTACATCTTCTTCACATGGATTTGTGTGGCCCGATGCGTCTGCAGCGATTAATGGCAAACGCTACATCTTGGTAATTGTTGATGACTACTCAAGATGGACTTGGGTTTACTTTCTTCGCAGTAAAGATCAAGCTCCACAGATGATCATCACCTTTCTCACGAAAATTCAAATTCAGCTCCGGAACACCGTCAGACAAATTCGAACAGACAAAGGAACTGAATTTGTGAATCAAACTCTTTGGGAATATTATGAGAAAGTGGGAATTGAGCATCAAACATCTATTGCCGGCACACCAAAATAAAACGGAGTTGTTGAAAGACGAAACCGTACGTTAGTGGAAGCTGCCAGAACGATGTTAATCAATGCTAAACTTCCAGATTACTTATGGACTGAAGCTGTCTCAACGCATGCTACACTAGAACCGTTCAATGATTACAAAACGCCACAACAAAACACCATTTGAGCTTCTCCACAACCGTAAACCGAATCTCAAACACTTTCATGTCTTTGGATCTCTTTGCTATCCGAATAATGATCGTGATGACTTTGGAAAGCTCAAAGCCAAAGCTGACATTGGAGTCTTTATTGGATATTGTGAGAATTCTAAAGGTTACCGGATCTGGAATCGTCGTACAAAGCAGGTTATGGAAAGGATTCATGCTAATTTTGATGAACTTCTGAAATGGCTTCGAGTATAACACTTGGAACCGGTCACAACCGCTTAAATTTCCCCAAACCCCATCATCAGGTGACACAAGCCCTCAGCTTACTCGTCAACAAATGGAAAGACTATTTGCTCCTCTTTCAGTGACGATATTGATGAACGTGCCCGAGGTGTATCCGTATGTTTCCGCGCTCAACGATAATACTCTTATACCGATACACTGCTACAACAACTACTGTTGAAGATGCACCACCAGTTGAATCTACAACAATAGTTGAACAAACTGCATCCAACGACGCAGAACCAGCTGATGATGTTCTGAATGAAGTACTCCCACTTGCAGATTTTAATCCAAATGCGTTCTTTAACCCGTTTGCTAATGAAACTGCTGCACCTGATGTTGCGGAATCATCAACAAGCCATTTGAATCCTCAAAATCTGCATAATGTATATCAACATCAACCTTCCACACATCGTTGGACAAAAGACCATCCTCTTGAGAATATTATTGGTAACCCGAATCAACCAGTCGTAACGAGACAACATCTTCACACAGATGGTGAACATTGCATTTATGCACTCACTATCTGCCAATCTGAGCCTAAAAACATTAAAGACGCAATGACAAAGGACAACTGGATAGAATCCATGCAGGAAGAACCCAACCAATTCAAACGTCTTGAAGTATGGGAACTGGTTGAAAGACCAACAGGGGTCTTTGTCATTGGTCTAAAATGGATTTGGAAAAACAAATTGGATGCTGAAGGAACCGTAATTAGAAACAAGTCACGTCTGGTGGCTAAGGGTTATAGACAGGAAGAGGGTATTGACTTTGAAGAATCATTTGTTCCGGTTGCTCGTCTTGAGGCTGTTTGGATTTTTCTGGCATTTGCGGCTCACATGAACATCACGGTCTCTCAAATGGATGTCAAAACTGCATTTCTCAATAGACAACTGAAAGAAACGGTCTATGTAAGCCAGCCAGAAGGATTCATTGATCCAGAGTTCCCTAATCATGTCTACAAACTAAAGAAAGCCCTCTACGGTCTCAAACAAGCCCCTCGGGCGTGGTACGATAAGTTATCATCCTTCCTTATTGCCAATAAGTTTACCAAAGGTTCGGTTGACCCTACACTCTTTATACAATATCACGAGGCTCACATCTTAATCGTTCAAATTTATGTGGATGACATCATTTTTGGGTCAACACATTTAAAATACTCAAATGCTTTTGCAAAACTTATGACAAAACATTTTGAAATGTCAATGATGGGTGAACTCACATTCTTCCTTGGAATGCAAGTTCATCAATCACCCCATGGTATTTTCTTAAGTCAGTCCAAATATGCCCTTGAATTGTTACACAAATTTGGAATGCAAAACTGTGACACCTATGCCACACCAATGGCTAATACCAAGAAGCTAGCGCGATTTACATGGGAAATTGGTGGACCCTACCAAATACCGTAGTATCATTGGGTCTATAATGTATCTAACAGCTAGCAGGCCTGATATTGTTTTTGCCGTATATCTTTGCTCCGTTATCGGTCGAGACCAAGCTGAAACCCACCTCTCGAGGCTAAAAGAATCCTCCGATACATCAAGGGAACCATTAATTTGGGGCTCAGGTATCCGAAGGATTCTGGTTTTGAACTAATCGCTTTTTGAGGCCGATCACGCAGGATGCTTAGATTCACGTAAAAGTACTTCGGGAGCTTTACAATTTCTTGGTGATAAACTGGTGTCATGGCAATCGAAGAAGCAGGATTGTACATCTCTGTCCTCAACCGAAGTAGAATATGTAGCCATGTTGGCGTGTTGTGCTCAAGTCATTTGGATGAGAACACAACTCAAAGACTATGGTTACGTATTTGACAGAATCCCGATGTACTGCGACAATCGGAGTGCTATTGCGATCTCGTGCAATTCAGTTCAACATTCAAAATCAAAGCACATCGATCTTCGATATCATTTCATCAAGGACCACGTGGAACAGGGTACTGTTGAATTATATTTTGTGGGAACATAATACCAATTGGCAGATCTTCTCACCAAAGCCTTAGCTCCTGCTAGGTTTAATGAGTTGGTCCACCGGATTGGTAGCGGTGTTTGACTCAAGAGGAACTGGATGAACTCTTAAAACATTCTTAAAAACCAGTTAAACACCAAAACCTCTTTTGTAAATATTTTTCAAAAACAAAATACAAAAATATAAAACCTTATAAAACAACAAAAATATTCTTCAATCTATATTTCTTCAAACATGGCAAGTACATTTCTTCTGTCAACACTCAAATCTTTCAAAATTCAGTATTTTTCCGATCAAGTGTTGAGGGGGAGAAAATAAATACTTAACTGTTTCAAAATAACCGTGTACTTGCATGTTACCTATTCCCGGTTGTTTCTTTATTAATGGTGGTCAATTTTCTGGTTCACTGACACTCCTCAGACTGAAATTTATAAAACTTCATTATTTCTTAAGTCAAAGGGGAGTGTCGTCAAAGTTATTTCCAAATATTCTTCGTTTGGTAACCAAAATGGAAGTTAAAGGCTTTGGATGAAAATGGAAAAGGTGGAGGGACTAAAACTGTCAAAAGCTTAAAGTTATTTTTAATAAAACTCCTCCACCTAACTTTACCACTTCACATTTATTACATACACCAAACTAATCCTACGCACAAAAATCATTCTTCAAATCCGGTTTCTTGATCATCAATTTGTAAGTTGTTTCACAATCTTCAAGTGTTTTTAAACAATGGTTTTGAATTTTATACAAATCCAACGGTTAAATTTTCACTTATTAACGATTTGGTGTTCTACGCATAAGCGTATGAACACCTAATCAAGTGTGGGTGTTTTTGGTTAAACCGATAGTGTCAAAATGTTTGTTTTATCATCTTGAAACTATTTCAATCATTAAAACACACCCAGATACTCGAATTGATTGTTTTTGGGAATTAGGGTTTGTGCGTGAAATTGGGTATTTTCAAATGTGAATGTTTTTCGTCAAAAAGATTGTTGTGTGATGTTGTTATTATGGTGAATTGATGATATCTAGGCTCTGAAACAACCCAGAAACACTAATTGATTGAGAATTAGAAATTAGGGTTTAATGTTCTTGACGTTTGGGTATTTTTGATTCATTAAGAGTTTGATGTTAAAACTTGGTCATTACACTCACATGACATCTAAGAACCACCAGATAAACTTTGATGCAAATTCCATGGCTAGATTTCATACGCGTAATCTTTGAAACTTTAGGGTTTAGGTCTACGCATAAGTGTCTTTACGCGTAAACTGTTTGTTAAGTATTCATGCCATAATATGTTATACAATGAATGTGTGTGTTAATATTGATGCTATGATGAATTTATTTCAGGATTGCTACTCGTAAAAATCAGAATCAAGGTTGTTAAACATCTACGCATAAGGATCACCTTACGCGTAGCATGTTATGCGTAAGAGAAATCTTACGCGTAAGGTTCTACATAAGGGACTACGCATATCCTGTGAAGGATATGCGTAAACAGTGACCTCTACGCATAAGGTCTACTCTTACAAGTATGCCTTACGCGTAAGGTTTTATATGCGCTTACGTGTAAGCTCTACGCATAAGGTCCCCCTGTTCCTACGTGTAATATTTCTTACGCGTAATCAGGATCCTACGCATAAGCTTGTGTCTACGCGTATAACTCCTGTTTACGCATAAGCTACCATTTCTACGCCTAAGCCTTGATCAAACCTTCATTATGAATTGTTACGCGTGCAAACTTGTATATAAATAAATCATAACGTCACGAAACCAATAATGTCACTAATAAGCTTAAAACGTTTAATATGTTGTGAAAAATATGTGATAACATAAACTTTAAAACCTAAAGTTAACTAACTCACAAAACTTATCACGACATCATTGGACTATTGAACAAACAAGTGACTGTGGACTCGTAACAATCATTAACATATCTCATTCAATAAGTAGACAATAAAACCTTCTGTTGACTAACATTATGTCTTTCGATATGTTGGTTCTGTTGGCAAAATATATTTCAGATCACGACATGGACGCTCAAATGAATGTGGATGCACCAAATGTTCTCACCATTGCTGATATTTTCCCCCTTGGCTATCCGATGAAGATTGGAAAGAACAACCTCAGAGTTGACTTTGATACTCTCACCTGCTCGGAATCTTCTTGTCACATTGCTGTTGACATTCTCAAGAGCCATCCTTATCAGAACATGCTCACCAATTCTGCCACAGTACCGGAGATCTACATTCAGCAGTTCTGGAATACAATGCAACAGATCAAAGGTCAAAATGCTGTGACGGTGACGCTCAATCACAAACAAATCACCATCACTCCTGCAGATTTAAGGGATGTTCTCCTCATTCCTGACATCATACCAACTGAATACTCTGCTGCACCTACTGAAGAGACTGTTCTGCAATTTTTGATTGATATTGGGTATGACGAAGCTTCAGGAGTTATCATTAAGCATTCTCACGTGGATCTTAAAAACATTCCTCAGCCTTGGAGAACCCTCTATATCATCATCACAAAATCCGTTTCTGGTCGTGACAGCGGCTATGAGCATCCCAAGCTCGTGGAACTGCTAATCTTTTGGGCTCTGATCAACATGAAGCACATCGAAGTCGAAGCTTTGATATGGGATGACATGATGACATTCCTCAAAAAGCTTGGCTCAAAGATTCCTTATATCAGATATACAAAACTGTTGATCCAAAGAGCACTTGGTTATAACCCTGATATCCCCAAGAGAATCAATGACCCAGACAATCATGACATGTTGACTAAATACACTCTAACTGTCAGATTTAAGGAGTCAACAACTAAGAAACAAGGTGCTGTGTTGCCAGATCACCTTCTCTCAGATGAACTCAAACAACTCTACTCTTATAAAAGGTATTTGGTTGCTGTGGAAGAGAACAAAGTTGGTTTTCTCGATGATAAATCTGTTGGAACACCTAGAAGGAAAACCCGACAAGGAAGTGCAGGAGTGTTACAATTCTGAAGGTCGAGAAAGTTTCCTAAGAGGTCACCGTGCAAAGGAAAGTTCCCTCGAAGGAAGCTCTTCCAATCCCCAAACCTAAATCGCCACAACATCTGAAGGATGAAAGTTCTAAAGATACTCAATCAGACGAAGAGATTACCTACTCAGAAACTGCAACCGATATCACTCCAACAGTCGCTAAACCTTCCAGTCCACCAGCAGATAAAGGAAAAGGAAAGACTCCAGTAGTTGAACAGGAAGAAGAAGAATCTGATGAAGAGCCTCTGGACACTAAGTACATAAGGAAGTTCAAATTCATTAGACTCCAACACATTGCAAAAGAATTTGCTAAGGATCAAATGGGTGGCCCCGGAGGATCGAGTGGTGGAGTTCAACCTTCACCAGGTCCTGATGCGGTTAATCAACCCGATAAGGGATCTGGTGCCACCACTCTTGAGCAAAAACAGAAGCACGTGGAAGATTCTATTGAGTTTGACATTGATGAACCAGAAACTGAGAAGTTAGAGAAGGAAAAGGCTGACGAAGAAGCTGTAGCTCAAGCTAAAGCAGATGAAGATGCTCGAATTCAGGCTGAAGAGCAAGCTAAATCCGATAAAGATGACGAGATGGACTACGATGATCTTCTTCTCAACAGTCCAACCCGCTCTAAGGAAGAAACTGCTAAGCCTCCTAAAGACCTGAGTCACCTCACATCTCATCTTCATCAGACTCGTCCTCTCACTCTTCACCACCACCATCAAAAAGAACAACAAAATCCACATCCAAATCAGTGAAGAAGCCAACAGTGTCTTGGATCTCTCAAGCAAAGACCAGAATCGTTAAAGCTGTCAAGAAGGTCAGAGAGAAAGATATTACAAAGAAGAAGTTAGATTTTCTTGCTGACCGATCTGACGTATCTTCAAGATGAGAAAGACAAGATGTAAGTTGAAAGGGAGTATGTCCAGAAGCTCATGAAAGATGATCTCCAAGGGAAATGGACGAGATGATCAAGGGATACACTCACAAGTTCCTTCTTGACGTCGTTCCTAAAGTGACAAAGGAGATGTACACGGACAACTTTATCCGAATCTATTGCATTTGGCCAAGCAAACTATGAAATCAACTCCAATGCATGTAAACATCAATCCAGTTGATCCCATAATCTTCTCAGATGCTGAATTGGTGAACCGGTTGGTAGCTCAAATGTTGAAACGCTGTGCAACGTTTGCCTCCTACGAAGGTAAATTGTTTGAAGCATTACTGGAATACCAACTCAAGTCAGCATGCAGAGAAGAAGCTGAAAGGCCTAAACGTCCAAGAGACGACGAAGACAAAGATAAGGATAAGGATAACGAGCCCAAACACCCGAAGAAGTCTGGTGAATCATCCTCTATGCAACCTCCACCCCAACGGACTCCAGCACAACAAAGATTTCCTCCTCGCTCTTCCACTGACAAACCTCAGGATTCTGAGTTACCACCCCAGCCTCAGAAAACCAGTGATCACTTTGAGTATACGGGTGGTGATGATGAGGAAGTCCATGAGCCCCAACAACAACCTATTTCTCCTGACACAGCCAAGAAACCAGAATCCTCAACTAGGCCGAAGAAAAAGAAGAAAAAGGCGCCTATGACTGACGTCCTATCATGGCTAGACGAGGATGACACTGAATTCGACTGGTTCTCAAAGCTTGTTGATTCTAAACCCTACCCACCGAAGGTCAAGATGCGGTAGAAGGTCGTACATTGGAGCATGCTAAGTTCTTGCAAGAAAAATTCCGTGTGAAAAAGATGACGAAACCCGAGTTGAAGCGAATCAAGAATGAAGCATTTCAACTGCTCAAAGACAGCTCGGAAAGTGCTATTGAAGTTGAGTATCACCTTGATAATATAGCACGAGCTATGTCTAACAACATGGATTGGCTCAACCCCGAAGCAAACATCGACTTCACCAAACGGGACAACCCTCCATATTACACCGACTGGTCTAAACCTCTACCAACAATTGGCCAACCAGATTAGCCTAGGATTCCATTCCGATATTTCTTCAACAAAGACTTGGAATTTCTTCTTCACGGTGGCGATGGTTCAAGGAAATACGCTACATCACTGACACTTCCGTTCCCGGCAGCCATATACTCTAACTGCATAGCCATCGAGGAAAGAGCTAACCATATGTTCTCCAACAATGTGGAAGAGTATGACCGTGATGCAATGTATGGGATTCACCATTGGCCGGAACGCCGACGAATCTACTACAAAAGCTGCCAGGTTCAGAAGTCTCAACATGAAGTGTTTAGTACTAAAGCAATCGTGGCTATTAAACATGTTGATCTTTCGTCTAAATGGGACTACCCTTTCCACAAGAATATCGTGGTCAAAAGGTAAGACGAAAGGGATTATGCATTCTCTGAAGCAGACTTTGAGAATTTGTCTATCAACGACATTGAAGACATGTACCTTGCCAAAGTACAGGGTCGCATGAGACAATTCTCGACTGAAGTGCAACGTGAATTCATCAAGTCCTTGCTTATCTTCATCAGAAGAATAGTAATCAAAGAACGTGTAGAAGATCTCCATTTTGCAGTTGAATCATATCAGACCCATGTCAACTTCACTCCACCTCAGCTAGATCTTCCCGACATCAACCAGCTTCCACAATACACTCTCATCAGCCAACCATTCGAAGTGGTTTACCTTAGTGAACTACAACGCAACAGCTTGATGGCGTGTAGAGATCTTCACAAGTTTGGGGATCACACATTGAAGAAGGTTAGGGACGGATTGGCTTATAGGTTGAAGGATATACATGAAGGAATTGGGTCACAAAAATGATGGAATTCTAAGGAAACACGGGATGTGAAGAGGATCATTACCAGGATTGATGAAAGGTTGTATCGAAGGGATCAATTCAGAACACTGGAGAGCTTTGTATGTGGTTGACCCAGGATTGCTCTCGCCGGCTATCAACGCCCAGTTCGGATTCCTGGAAACATTGATGGACTTCCTGGTACCCCTTGAACTACTTCTATTTCATATAATTTGGATGTGTGATTTATATGACAATGGCTTGTGCACACATTACAATGTACAACCCGTTCTTGTAAATAAAGGACCCTGTGGTACGCTTCAGTGCCACAATCCTTATAAAAGGAGCGAAAGCTTCTTACTTTTGAGTAAAACCTATCAAACCTTTCACTTTTCAAGGTTTTGCTCAAAAGAACAAGTACTTCCCCTTATGATTTTCAAAACCTCAACCGTTTATATCACTTGTTGAGGGGGAGTATTTGACTTAAAAACTTTGTTCACAACTTGTTCTTTGTGTAATCTCCCACAAAACTCAAAATCGTCATATTTATTATCAAAATTTCATCAAAAATAACATGTATATGCCATTTTTGAGGGGGAGAAAAATTATGTGATAAGAAATATGTTGTGTTTTGCTATTGAATCCTCGTGTGAATAGACTTCAACCCATGAATTGACGGGAACTGAACAGTCATACATTGAAAAGATTTGTCTTCCAAGACTTATCAAAGTAAATTGTACCTATTCGAGAAACTCTTGATAGACGTGAACTTTGACGGGTTTGACAACCTTTCGGGGTTGTCCACATATTCAAGGTAGTTATTAGAGCTAGTTGTCACCTAAAAGCTGACGATGTATCTCTTTAACTATGCAACGTAATCGTGTCTCGCAAGGGATTGTCTATCTTGAGTCGATCAATTCAAAAGTGTGCGCTCTTTCCTCATGCGATTTCCGTAAAACTCTTAAGCACATGTGGAGGGGGAGTATTTCTGAAAATCTAAAACTCTTGGAGTGTTCAAACATGTTTTCATTCATAAACACTTCGAGAGATTTTCATGAAAATGGTTTTATGGCAATGGAGTTATAAGGTGATTAAGGTTAGGAATAACCGTCCTATGATCCGCCAGAGCCGGAGGGATCTACCCAAGGACACTACCAATAGTTAGAATTAGAAGTCCTTAGGTATGATTATAAAAAGGAGAAAATGAGAATCGGAGAAAGAAGGAGTTGAAGAATTAAAAAGAAATGCAAAGAAAAAGGGTGAAAATAAATAGCCCTCCAAATTATTCAACTTAGGGCAGACACCGGGTTCAATTCATACGCTACTGGTTGTCACTAGATGACACCGGTATTGAAGATAAAAGTCGTCATGGACCCAGTGACGCATGCACTAAACCTTCTGAGCCACTCAAGTTTCTCTCAAAAGAAGCTTGTTTCATTCTCACAAGGAACCCTACGTAAACTATCGGCTTTCTCTTAGACATTGCTGGTATTGAAGAAGGAGACCCACTCCCTAGTCTCCGCTCAAGAAAACCAAAATACACTATTGAGTCTAGAGCCACGAGATTCATCAAAAGATCTCTTAGGAACACTTGACATTTTATCACTTGTCGTTCAACAATAAGAACTTCAGTGGTACATTATCGAGTCCTACATAGATCTTAGCAATCTGTCAAAAACATTTATGAGAGGTTTACAATTGTGATCCCCAGTGATTGAATGGAAACTCCTGCCAGGGTCAACATCAAACACCGACAGAGGTCACCGGTAACTCCCGTGGATTACGCTTAGTGTATCTCAAACAGTCTACAGTCATGGGGTGATGCTTCGGTGTACCTCAGCGACTCATCTGAACCGTAGATGTACTTCGGTACATCGCGTTATCTCACTTGTGGGACTTCGGTTCAGGAACGGCCTTTGTGAGAATTAGAGTTGTGTTTTCACACTATGCTTACACTCTCGAAGTTCGAACTTGTAAGTGCCGGTATCCGCTTATTACTAACCTTTCTTATGTTTACTTCTTATGGAAGCTCTGGAGCGGACTGATCGTGCAGATTCTCCACATGCTCATACTAACATCATCACTTATGAAACTTCTGTCATAATCAAAGGCAACACAAAGTCAGAATGATTCTTCGTCAACAAAGAATCTACAAAGTTTAAAGAATTAAAGAACTTCATCAACTGTAATCCAACGTTAAAGAACGTGTGAGCATGTTGGAGAAAGATGTGGAGACACTGGAAGCAGCGAAGCTGACCTGATGCAGAAAACAACAACATACTATCACTACCATTACAAAGAACAAAGATCAAAGACCAAAGATGACGTCAAAGCAGAATACTTCAAAAGAAACAATTTCTCTACACTGGGGAGATTGTTCGAATCAAGGCAATACTTCTCACAAGAAAGAAGAATGTCAGAAGACGTCGAAGCTACTATTACATCAGCACCCTCACCGTCTGCATTCATTCATCACCAACACTTAGGGGGAGAATGTTGGAATCACTCCTAAACCTAATTCAAGTGTTAGTGATTCATATGTAATAGTTAGCTTAATATGGCCTTTATGTTAGTAATTAGCCTTAGGCTTATGTAGAAGGCCCATAAGCCTAGGCCTAGCCTAATAAGGAAAAGGATGGGAACTAGGAGTGTTGCCCTAGCTTCCCTCCTATAAATACTCTTGTAAACCTTCACTTGAAGGTTGGTAGTTCAATTCATTTCTCTTTCACTACTCACGCATAACCTTTCTTTATTGTCTTACGCGTAATGTTTGTGTGTGTGTTGTTCAACCGATCTCTTCTCCTCCCTATTTCTTCTATTGATGCTTGTGTTGTAAACTTAGTGACCTAACATCCCTCTACAGGAGTAATCAGTGACACAAAGGCAAGCGGGTCAAAGCCTTCAGGCAATACAAAGTAAGATAGGACCTCGCAAGCTAAGAATGTGCAATGGAAGAAAGTAGAAGACCACCCTAGGAACATTAAGTTTGAGTTGAATAAAACGAATCGTGTTGATTCTAGTATTAGCTATAAGCGTATTGTAATTAATTCGAATTCTGCTACTTTTCGCAAAACATGTAATGATGATTATTTGGTTTCTGTTAATAATCATGAATGTGGTATGAATGAGTTGATTAATGCTGTTAAATGCCCTGTTAAGATAGTGAATACTAAAATTCAGGCTAAGAAGGCTAGAAAGCAATGGCAAAAGAAGGTTAGTAAACATTGGAAACCCACAGGAAGGAAAATTAGTAACATAGGTTATCAGTGGATACCTACAGGCCACAAATTCAATCTTAATGAGATGTGCCCTAAATTATCTAGATCAATACCCATTAGGAAATGGATGCCTACGGGTAGAACTATTCCTTTAAGAAGTGAACATACTTTGAGTAGGACAAATACAGACACTAGCATTGCATCTATCCCTGATGATTCCATTGTATCTACTTCTGATCTGGGTGTTCCAATCACTGTTACTAACCAAATGGAACTAATTCTTGCATGGGGATCCCAATTATCCAGTTATCCATTCTTGTCTGTGTTCAATTGCAGATCGTTCAAATCGTTCTGTGGTACCTGGACTCAGGGTGTTCCAAGCATATGACTGGAGACCGGTCACGGCTCATGAACTTTGTGAGTAAATTCATCGGGACTGTTAGATTCGGGAATGATCATTTCGGTGCAATCATGGGTTATGGAGACTATGTTGTCGGTGATAGTGTTATCTCCAAGGTATATTACGTTGAAGGTCTTGGTCATAACTTATTCTCTGTCGGTCAATTCTGTGATTCTGATCTAGAAGTGGCCTTCAGAAAACATACTTGCTTCGTTAGAGAACTTGATGGTAGAGAACTTTTAAGAGGAACACGTGGGTCAAATTTGTACACCATATCTATCGAAGATATGATGAAGTCTTCTCCAATCTGCTTGTTGTCAAAGGCTTCTAAAACAAAGTCATGGTTATGGCATCGTCGTCTAAATCACCTGAACTTCGGCACCATAAATGATCTCTCTTGAAAGGACTTAGTAATAGGCTTACCTAGACTAAAGTATGAAAAGGATCATCTTTGTTCAACATGCCAATTGGGAAAAAGCAAGAAGTATACCCACAAACCCAAACCTACAAACTCAATTACGGAAGTTCTTCATACCATTCACATGGATTTATGTGGACCCATGAGAGTGCAGAACATTTACGGGAAGAAATATGTGTTAGTTGTGGTTGATGATTACTCTCGATTCACTTGGGTTTAGTTCTTAAGGACAAAGGATGAAACTCCATATATCATCATCAAACTTATCAAACAGCTGCAGGTTCGACGTAACAAAACTGTCAGAATCATCCGAACAGACAATGGAACTGCGTTTGTTAACAAACAAATTAGTGAGTTTTATGAAAGTGTTGGAATCAGTCATCAAAGAAGTGTTCCACGAACTCCTCAACAGAACAGTGTAGTTGAAAGACGAAATCAAACTCTTGTGGAAGCCGCTAGAACAATGCTGATTTACTCAAAGGTTCCAATGTTTCTCTGGGCTGAAGTCATTGCCACCGCATGCTATACTCAAAATCGATCCCTTATTCACACTTCTCATGGAAAAACTCCATATGAACTTGTCCACAATCAAAAACCTAATCTTTCATTCCTTCGTGTGTTTGGTGCATTGTGTTATCCAACTAATGAGGGCCAAGACTTAGGCAAACTTAAAGCTAAAGCGGACATTGAAGTGTTTGTAGGATATGCACCTAGCAGAAAAGGATACCGAATCTACAACAAAAGAACCCGAAATATCATGGAAACAATTCACGTTACGTTCGATGAGATGACCGGTCCAATGGCTCCGGACAACCCGCTCGGACCCGCATCATCAAGTAGTCCCATCGGTTCTACTCTTGTATACGATTCTTCGCCAGAACTCCTTATGTACCTCCTTCAGAAGATGACTTGAAGAAACTGTTTGATCCAATGTTTGATGAACACTATGAGCCAACTGCTAATGATCTGTCAAATACATCAACAGAGGCTGCTCCTATCTCTGTCAATGAAGTTAATCCTTCAGTTTCTATGTCATTAATTCAAGAAGTGCCTGCTGCTGATCACTCTGTCTCATCAACAAATCATCAATCATCGAGTGTACATCATGGAATTGTTTCTGGCACCCTTGATGGAGAGAATCCCTTTGCTACTCCTGAAGATGCCCCATTTGAAAACATATTTGCGCCTGAATCATCATCAGAACCATCTTCATCAGGAGAAATCGACTCTGCTACTTCAGTTCCTCAACAACAACCACACGAACACCTTAGAAAATGGACACATGATTACCCATTGGACAACATCATTGGAAATCTCTCTCGTCTAGTATCCACTCGCAAATAACTTGCAACTGATGCCTTATGGTGCTTCTTCAACTCTGTACTATCCAAGGCCGAACCAAAAGACGTTAAAACTGCAATGAATGAAGACAGCTGGTTCAATGCCATGCAAGAAGAAATTCATGAGTTTGATCGACTAGATGTATGGAAATTAGTACCTGCTCCTGACTGTGCTATGATCATTTCTCTAAAGTGGATCTTCAAGGTAAAACTTGATGAGCATGGTGATGTATTAAAGAACAAGGCTCGATTGGTTGCAAAAGGATACCGTCAAGAGGAGGGTATTGAATTTGAAGAATCATTTGCTCCAGTTGCTCGTATCGAAGCAATCAGAATCTTCTTGGCTAATGCTGCAAGTAAGAACATGGTAGTCTATCAGATGGATGTAAAGACGGCTTTCCTTAACGGAGATCTTAATGAAGTTGTATACGTCAGCCAACCAGAAGGTTTTGTGAATCCCGAGCATCCTACTCATGTTTACCGCTTGAAGAAGGCTCTTTACGGCTTGAAGCAAGCTCCAAGTGCATGGTATGATACGCTATCAAATTTTCTTATATCCACTGGATTTAGCAAAGGAGCAGTTGATCCGACATTGTTCACCAGAAATTCAGGAAAACATTTAATTCACGTTCAAATCTATGTTGATGATATTATCTTTGCCTCGACTGACACCAATGAATGTGACCGTTTTTCTAAGGAGATGGGCTCCAAGTTTCAAATGTCAATGATGGGACAAATGTCATTTTTCTTGGGATTGCAAATTTCACAAAGTCCCGGAGGCATTTTTATTAATCAATCTTAATATGCAAATGAAATTTTAAAGAAATTTGGATTTGAATCTTGTGACACCGTTGACACTCCCATGGTGGAACGTACCAAACTGGATGAGGACCACTCAGGGATCATGGTAGATGAAACAAAATATCGAAGTATGATTGGATCCCTGATGTACCTCACAGCCAGTAGACCTGATATTCTGTTCGCTGTATGCATGTGTGCTAGATACCAGGCTAAGCCTACTAAAAAGCACATGTGTGCTAGATACCAGGCTATAGCCTCTGTATAGGATATAAAAGTATTTTGTACACGTCAAAGTACGTCTGGAGGTGCTCAGTTTTTGGGTGATAAGCTTGTGAGCTGGTCTTCAAAGAAACAAATGAGTACTTTTATATCCTATACAGAGGCTGAATACATAGCCATGTCATCTTGTTGTGCTCAAATCCTATGGAAGAGATCGCAATTATTTGACTATGGCTTTGAATTCAACAAGATCCCTCTGTATTGTGATAACAAAAGTGCCATTGCTCTCTCTTCCAACAACGTTCAACATTCAAGAGCAAAGCACATTGACATTCGACATCATTTCATTCGGGAAAAAGTGGAAAAAGGTGTGGTAGAACTCTATTTTGTGAGGTCTGAATACCAGTTAGCAGACATCTTCACCAAAGCTCTTCCTAGAGAACGTTTTGAGTTTATCCTTCCACGACTTGGTCTAAAGAGCCAACAACCGGAAACACTCAAACGTCTCCAAGAGGAAGACGAGGAGTAAAAATGGTTTCTTTCTTCATCTATCTCTTGTATATATTTATTCAAAAAAAGCAAAATACAAAATTTCAAAACCCACAAAAGAAAATATAAAAATATAAAATTTTCAAAAATCCATAAAAATTAAAAAAATCTTGAAAATTATCAAAAAATATTGTTATTTTGTCATGTTTTTTTATTATTTTTTTATTATTCGATATCATCTACGGACTTTGTGTTGACATTCAAAGAATGTCACGGGTTTTTAGATGTTCTTCGAATGTTCATAATTTGTTTAAAAAAAAAATTTGAGGCGGCGAAAAATGGTGGTTTATTGTCATCTCAGGCAGTAACCCGTTTTATAAGGAAAGAACAGAGCCATGCTTAATCTTATTTTTCAAAACTCATGCTCTGATTCTTAAAACAAATATTTGTCACCAAAAAGACAAATGTTTTCTTTCCAAATATTTTTCCGTCTAAAGATTCTTCTGAAAAATATTTGTCATCCAATGAAAACAAAATTGCTTTGAAAATACCTCGGACTCCATTTTTGAAAATCATCTGTGCTTTTCATCTGTCAAAATCTCTATTTCTCAATCAACCACCTGTGTCATTGATTGAGGGGGAGAATGATTTCAATCGAATTAAAAAGAGTATTTTTCAAAACAATTGGCACGAAAACGAGCAAGGTCTACTTTTGGATAATCAAAATGAACAATGTTTTACACAAATGGTTAAAGACCTAGGATATTGTTATGTTTTCAAAAGATATTTATGCTTGAATGGTCAATGGAGTTTAAAGTCTCAAAATCTAATCCTTATCAGTTAAAATGTCTTTCAAAAGCAAGTCACTATTCTCCTCAAAAGCTCTCAAAATTTAATTTAAATCAATAGAGATCACAACTCTCAAAGGATTTGTAAATTGTGATCGGGGGAGAATTTGTGATTTAAATTGGATTTAAACTGATAATTAGATAAATGGTTTTATAAGTGTTTAGCAAACTCTCCTCCATTCATCTGCCAAACGATTTCAAATTTTCCATGCACATGTTAAGGGGGAGAATCTATTTTAAACCAAAAAGGGATTGAAACGAGATTAATTTGTTCCAAAGTGCAGGTTCCTTCTAATATGTGGAAAACTCTTTCAAACCTCGAGGCACATATTGAGGGGGAGCAAACTTATGAAAACCTCATCCTTCCTCAAAATGATTTACCTACTTGATTTGATCAGGGAAGTGATGTTGATATCTTTTAGAAAATGGTAATCAAAGAAGTTAATCCTTCCTCTTGCCTCCGTGTGTCAAAACGATTTCAAAAATATGATGCACATGTTGAGGGGGAGCTCTTTTTCTAAGAATATCTAAAACAATTCAGGTACAAAATGCTCTGATAATACATCACAAGTATCTGGATTGATTTTCAAATGGTTTTCAATTGGTTCCAATGGCAGATGAACAATACCAAATAGACCGACCAAATTTACTTTATGTATGGTGATATAAGGATGATAAGGTTAGGTATTTGTTCCCATGTCCCGCCTGAGCCGGAGGGATCTACCCAGGGACAATCCACTAGATAGTGTAGAAGTCCTTAGGTATGATGAAAAAAAGGAGAAAAGTGAGATATGGGAAGAGTGCGGACTGAGATAGAGCTAGAACTGGAATAAACCCAACAAGGTTCTAGTAATGAAGTCTCGATAAGCACTGAAGGGGTTGAAGAATGAAAAAGAATTGAATGTGAAAAGGGTGAAAATAAATAGCCCTCCAATAATTCAACCTTAGGGCAGAAACCGGGTTCAATACATATGCTAATGGTGGTTACTAAGGTAACACTAGTATTGAAGACAAGACGTCATGGACCCAGTGACGCACTGCACTACATATTCCCAAACTACTCAAGTTCCTCTTAAAAGGACTTGTTTCATTCTCACAGGGGAACCGACCTTATCTATCGACTTTCTCTTAGAGATGGTTGATATTGAAGAAGGAGACCCTCTCCCTAGTCTCTGGCATAGGAACCAAATGTGCACAATTGAGTCTAGAGCCTCGAGATCATCAATAAATCTCATTAGGACACTGTCAATGAAGACTCTCTGCTTCACACAATGTGGAAAGAGAGATTATATCTTATGAGTGATATGCAAACATATTCACAATGAAGATGGAAAGCCTTCTAGAGCCATCATCAAACAAGCTCTTGGTAGGTGGCATGTGAGATCTATCCAATAGATCAACCATGTGACAACTGAACAGAAACAATGGGGCGATTCAAATTTTTGAATCAATCCTGGTTCAGGTTATGGATTGACGGATTCCTTTGAAAAACCGGTCGTTGTGCTTAAAAATCTTTTCTCTAGTACATCGATTGTGTATTAATATTTCAAATGTAAAAGGTGTTTATGATTGATAATTGATTTTCGTTAAAACCTTTGTTGTATTGCAAAAACACTCTATTTTGAGCAGTACATGATTGTTTTTCAAATCTATTTTCATCAATCAGTGAATCTCAAATTCGCTGGTTCACTCACTCCGTGTTGTCTTCTTTGAGACATTTCGGTTTGAGAACACTAGAGCACTGCGAAACCCTCAAGGAGATTCTTCAAAATTATACCGATCACAGGCGACTTGTACTGATCAATGGGGAATCGTGGGCCGTGTACCTCAATTCAACGAAAGTGATCAAAGACACTTTCTTACGCTTTATTGCTAAGCGTTTTATGCAGGTACACCCCAACATTTGCAGCTGATTAGAATGGAGAGGTCAATCCATAGCCGCATGCTCACATAACACATTCATTTCAAAAGAAATCATGATAAGTGCATCAATGACTCTGATATTTTCACTCCATGCTTCGCTACGCTGCAAATATTATGAATCAACTAAAGCTTCCGCTACTCTGATAAGAATAAATCATGATCCAGAATGTGAGCATGTCGGTCCACTGTCACGAAGTCACATAATGACAACACCACAATGGAAGAGTCAGAGATTTACGCAAGCTGATGATCTCAAAGCAGGCTCAAAACTCATCATCACGTGGATCAGTTAAAGACCTCCACTTTATTTATTCAAACATGGATAACATGAAGAATCAAAGACTACGAGCTACTGAGCAAAGGACTTAAACAAGAATTCAAGAACAATCTTAATGTAATTTATGTTTGTATTCTGTGTAATTTGAGGTGACCTCCCTTAGGGGGAGATTGTTAGGAATTAGAAAATTCAGTCATTAAAGTGTCGGTCACCTCAAGTATATGTAATCATCAGAAAGCTCGTAGTCTTAGTTATTTAATGTTAGTAAGAAGTTAGTTTAGTAAAACCGTGGAGGACGGACGGGTCTTTACCCACTGTATGCCTGATCTACAGCCCGTAGGTGGCGTATGTTTGTAAGACACTATAAATACCCTCTACCTCCCAAGGTAGAGGGTTGGAGCTTCAATACCATTTTTCTTTGTTTCGCATAGTTCCCAACTCTCTTCCATTTCTCTCTCTAAAACCTTTTAAACGCCTCTTATGTATTTGGTATGATGTGTTTGTGAAATCCAATATGTAACAACTCGGCATTTAGCTTTATACTGGAAAAAGGTTAAGCGACGTTGTGAAGGATTCTCCGCCATAAGGAGATTGGTGTAGTGTTTACGAACTCTCGAGTAGGTGACTCGGGGAGTGGAGTAGGGCAAGGAAGGTGTCCTTGTAGCCAAACCACTATAAATACTTGTGTCGTGGTGATGTGCTTCTTACTCTTTATATTTCATTACACGTTTATATATCTATCTATCAACGTCCAACATAAACAACCAAATAGATTGACATAAGTCGATCTAAATATTTATAAGGAAGTTTTAAAATTGGTAAAACTATTCAACCCCCCCTTCTAGTTTTCCACAATTGGCATCAGAGCTTCGTTACCAAGTTTCTTAAAGTATGTTGTACTTTAAAAACTTGATATGATCCGTGTATGTTTGAAAACTACAAAGAAGGATTTTTTTTTCAAAGTCATGTTTTCTTTTAAATCATTTTGTTGGACATTGATAGATCATTCTAACAATTTTTGTTTCAAGAACTCTTCATGATAGGATCTCTTCAAAACCTTCATTTCTATTCAAAGAATAATGAAGTCAACATTCAAGGAAGGATCTAAAAGTAATCACAACTTACTTACACCAAGTACAAAGGATTAATTTAAAAGCTCATGAAGTATTTTTGGTATTATACCAAACCAAGAAGTATAGAGGTATGTTTTACTTTTCATTAGATAGGTTACATGAGTTTATTTATTTCATAGTTCTCTTTGCTTAATAATTGCTAGCATCTTTAAAAGTCTCTTTCGTCACTTTTCCGTCTTATTCATCATCGGTAATAGTATTCCTTTTGATTCGTCAAACTAACGCTGTCGTCACATATGAACTCTCGATATGTTATTCATCAAAACCTGTCGTTCAAAAACAATCTTTCATCTGATACCTCCAAACTATTTTTTAGTGAGCTAGTTTATAAGCCTATTACAAAAATAATGCCAAACAACCCTTTTTCTGTCCACAATAGCCAGATCCCCCTCGTTGTACTAGCCGGATCCCAAATACAAGGGATCCGAGGGAACCGTGGAACAGAACTCAGCTATACACTTTCAAAAAACACCACTGATCTTTTTCCCTCTACTCACATAATATAAAAACGACTAAACTACTGATTTCATCCTCATTGGATTCCATACTCTCAAGTAATCCTCTCTAGAACATCATTGTATGTAATTACACTAACTTGTTTTAATTTTCATCATCCTCATCGTAGGGTTTATGGTTTCAAAAATCTCTAATCAATTACTTTAATTATGGTTTTCAAAATTAATAATGAAAAGGGGCTTTTAACATAATTAAGATCACATCGTGTTCACAACATTGTTAATACAAATCAAAAACATAAACCCATCTCAACTAATTTTACCTAATTGGAAAATATTTGTTTCTAGTACCAACCATGCCTAAAGCCACTCCACAAGATCATCATGATACCGTCCATTATCTTACTCATTACTATCGAAATGAGGAACTCTTAAAAACCGACCGCAAGGTCTTCAAAAAACTCGGAAAATGACTTATCCACGAAGGTCGTGTAATCAAGGAATGTTTCCTTGAGGATACCGACATTCGTTAAGTCTTCTCGGCAATCAATTTTGATTGTCTTCTTGACATTGATGAACAAATTTGTCCGGTTTTCATCTTTGAGTTTTATAAAAGCATTAGGATCGTTCGAAACGCCGATGATAGCATTTCAATCGCTTTCATCATCAATAAACAAAACTTCACTCTCACCCTCAACACCTTTCCTCAAATTCTTCGCATTCCTTGTGAAGGAATTTGTATGTACTCTCAAGATTGGGCAATTAACACTCAAAATCTTGCACTTGATTCTAAACCAATGTACCATACTCCTCTTGATGAACCCGAAACCATCAGAGACACCATTTTCAAAATAAGAGCCGACCAATCCCGTTTCAACCGAAACAAGAAGCTCATTCACCGTAACCCTTTTCAAATGGAACATTTCGAAATCCATCCCATTTTTAGAAAATGGGAAGAAATCCTTAGGGAAAACGGCATTAGCCTTGTTGGTAACAAAGATCATCCAAATGCATGCCTTGTGCAAATGATCTATTGTCTTATCCACCAAAAGCCATTTAACCTCGCCTATTACATGGTAAGGAGAATGGCCGGGGTATTCAAAGCTTCCAACATGGTACTTCCGTATGGTATGCTCCTAACACGAATTTGTAAGTATGTTAGTGCATTGCAACCATCTCCTATCAACAATGATCATTTCTTTGCTGATCATGTAATGGTACCACTTACCAAAATACCCTCTAAACGCTTCATGGTCAATGGGAAGAAACCTAAAGCTCTCTCGGACTCCTCGGAAGGAGAAGAAGAAGAAAATGAGGAACAAGAAGATGTCGACCCCATAGCCAACATTGAATTGGAACCCTTCGATTACTACGAACAACTTCCAAGCATTCCAAACGAAATCGCGGAATTCAAACAATTGAGGGGCATGATTCAAAATCTTGCTTAAAACCTCACAAAGTCGTCAAAAAGGAAAAGAAAGAATTGACGAAAGAGACAATAGGAATATGCTTATTTTTAACTTAACTTATGTGTGAATGATTATGTTTTAGCACTTTGGTTTGTGGTAATTTGAATATTATTACCTCTTTCATTATTAATGAGTGTTACTTTGTGATGACATCTAGTGTGCAAAATCTGCACATTATTCTGTGAGGATTCTGATCTGTAGATGCCGGATCCCTAGAATTAGCCTAGCCGGATCCCTCGAAGGAGGGAACCGCGGGATCCGTGACATCAGATCAGCAATACAGCATCCCTTAAATCAAGATAGCTTACTAGATAACATCACATTAGCTATATATAAGATATTAGAACCTAACTAAGTCTACCTCAAGGATGAGAAAGGCTTAGACTCACTTATAGCTTACATAAGATCTTAATCAAAATGTATCTTGATTTATCACCACATCAAAACTCACCATATTTCCGCTTCAATACTCACAAATTATTTTTCATCTTTCAAAACACTTAGGTGGACTTATTGAACAATTTTAGGAAATTGTTTCTAGTCATCTTTATCTCAAAGTGGGTCAAAAATTAGTTTTTCAATTCTTGTGATTTTTAAAGATTTTTTCAAATTTCACCTCAAGCTAAAATCTGATCTCTAGGATCATTTATTATGACTTGACAGCACCAAAACTCTTAGTTTTATCCTTGAACATCCATTGGTAGTCATCTAGTCCCATTTTCCTTCCATAAAAAGCAATCATTTGCTATAACACTCATTACTCTTTATCTTTCAAGTGTACCCTCATCTTAGGAACTTAGGAGGACTGAAACACTCAAAATAATATAGGATCTAGCTTTTAGAAACTTGATTTCTAACCTGTCATAACTGCTGAGAGCCGGATCCCTAGGATTAGCCTAGCCGGATCCCTCAAGGGAGGGAACCGCGGGATCCGGGTGACAGATTGTATCAAATCTAGCCAATACAATCATTTCAAGCTCATCTTGCTCACTCAAACACTCCATCTCATCTTAAATGAGTTCCTAGATAAGTGAAACTCTGAACTTCAACCTTGTACATGTTAATCATCACATCTCTAAGAATCTTAGTGGCTTAAGTTTTAAATGCACTTGCCAAATTCTTCCCTTTATAAGCCACATTGCTAGAACACTTTAGTCATCAAATACAAACACAATTATCAGCAATTACAACCATCTTCCTTAGTCATTTCATCATGAGAAAGGCTCCTAGTGCTAACTCATCCACCCAAGAACCACCCAAGAAACTTGCTAAGGTCATACACGAAGTTTCCTCAACCGGTTAAGTCCACAAATGCTAGGATTTCCCCAACACCAAAGAAACCAATCAAACTAAAGAGGATTGTCCCCACAAGGATATCATCACCAAACTATACTAAACCAAACATACCCTCCACAACTTAACCAACATCATTGGTGCCTAGAGCCACCACACAATTATCTCCACATTCTCACAATTTAGAAGACTTAGCTCCTTGGCCATCTCACCTTCCACCACTACCAACAAATTCACTTGAAAAGGTTGGGCAAAAAAATCAAAGTGCTGAATCAACACTTGCTCCAATATCAACTTCTCTTATTCCCCCCAATAGTCCATTTTGGATTATGAGAAGACATCAAAGTCAACCACCCGACCATATGGAAGTTGATGCTTCTTTACCTCCTCCCTCAAACATTGTAGAGCCATTACTTAATGAGCCTCCACCAATTCCTCCTTCATTTGAAGATCCTCAACCCACTTCACTTGAACCTCCACTTCAAGAAGTTCAAAACCATGACAAGGATTGCTATCATTGTCAACATGTTGAAAGGTTGATACATGAACTACGTGAAGAGCAATGTTTCATGTTTTATCACCTCCTCGAACGTTTCAAAGAGGTCAACAAGCCTAAAAAACAATGAGCATCTTAGTTTCAAGCTCAAACTTAGAACGTTTAGGAACCCTATCTCATCCTTGATCATCATTAAGCTCTTAGTTGAATCTTGAGTTTGGGTAACTCAATAGCATTAGTAGTACTTGTATGGCCTAGTTCATTCTTTTAGTTTTAGAGATTTGTTTGATTATCTCTTGTTTTTTTGAATGAATATTTATATGCCATAATTATTTTGTGTGTTGTGCTTGTTACATTGTACACATATCTCATCTTATCATTAGCATTGATTGACACATTCTCATTGCTGAAGAAACTATCACCAGACAGCCGGATCCCTAACAATGGCCTAGACGTATCCCTCCAAGAAGGGAACCGTGGGATCCGTGGTACAGAAACACAAATTTCTACTAACTTGAGTTTTATCTGCAGGAAATTATGCACTATACTCTTGTTTTCTAACCTTTACTTTGTAGATTTTCAAAATACACATGAAGATTTTGACACCATAAAGCTAGGGGGAGCTTTGTGTCAAACGATATTGCAAAATATTTAGCAACTTAATCCGCTTTGTCATCAACAAAAAGGGGGAGATTGTTAATACAAATAAGCCGTAAAAACGTTTATTTATATTTTACGATCTTCTAATGTTTTGTCGATAACAAACGTAAAATCATTTTAACGAAACAAATAAAATACGTAAATAGTTTGATTCAATAGTTTCCTAACGCACTTACTTTTTCACATAAAACACTAAAACAAGTATAAGTGATTTTATGTCTGAGAGATATGTATGTACAAAAAATAGTGTTTACATATTGGGCTAATATATACTTAACTAAGTGTATACCAAAATGGGTAAAAACATGTATATACTAAAATGGGTAAAAACATGTACATACAAAATGGGTAAAAAATAACAAATGGTATTGACCCATAACCCATGGTTTTGTCCAAACCACTTAGCCAAGTTCAATGTATTCTAGAGATACGTTGTATCTAGAAAGAAACCCATGGACCAACCCATAACCCATGACCCATGACCCATAACCAAAAATACCCATGGGCAAAGAGGAGCGTCCCACGGATCCCTAGCCTTACGCTAGCCGGATCCCTTGTGGGAGGGATCCGCGGGATCCGGGGAACAATAGAAAATTTCCTCTATAAATAGAGAGCCATTTCTCCCTTTCTACTCACCACTTTCACACATACTTTCTCCAAAGTATTATATCTCTCTAACCTCAGATCCAAGAGATCTATGTAGTTTGTCTTTTGTTTTTGTGTGATTCTCTTGGTTCCTCTTAAAGGCGAGATCACCACTTCTTGAAGTCGAGCAAGCTCAAGTCCATGAGTTGCCATGCTTCATCATCATCAAGACAATTGAGGTTCTCTTGTTGATAGTTCTTTCTTCCTCCGTAGATGTTGGGTTGAAGGCATTAGTGAAGGATGCCGAAAGTGTCAACACGAAAGCATTAGTGAAAGGTGCTTATTGTCCGTGTCAAAAGCATTAGTGAAAAATGCTAAAGGTGTAAAGACGAAGGCATTAGTGAAGGGTGCCAAGCGTTGTGTCAAAGACATTAGTGAAGGATGCCTAAGAATCAAATCAAGTGGCATTAGGGAAGAATGCCTAGGTCATATAATCGATGAGGTGCATCGTTATACATATAAGTACTTGTTTATTTCCAAGGATGGTGATATCCTTGATGGTGTTGTAATAAGGAGTGGATCTCCTTAAGATTAGGTGTTGTGTTGTGATGGGTAGTAGTTCTTCCATAGTAATGGAAATAGGTGCTTAGCCTAGTACCTAATAAAGGGTAGGCGACGTTGTGATAGGATTAGTTCTCCTTGGAGTGAAAGAACTCAGTGGTTAGCCTAGCACCGTATAAAGGGTAGGTGATGTTGTGTTAGGTGTGGTTCGCCTTGGTGTGAAAGAACTCGGTATTTAGCTTTGTACCGGAAAAAGGTTAAGCGACGTTGTGAAGGCTTCTCCGCCATAAGGAGATTGGTGTAGTGTTTACGAACTCTCGAGTAGGTGACTCGGGGAGTGGAGTAGGGCAAGGAAGGTGTCCTTGTAGCCGAACCACTATAAATACTTGTGTCGTGGTGATTTGCTTCTTACTCTTTATCTTTCATTACACGTTTATATATCTATCTATCAACGTCCAACATAAACAACCAAATAGATTGACATAAGTCGATCTAAATATTTAAAAGGAAGTTTTAAAATTGGTAAAACTATTCAACCCCCCTTCTAGTTTTCCACACATGACATAATTGCTTTCTTAACTGGATCATCCATCAATTATGCTCTATTGGTCGAACCGGACATCATTGAACCCTGGCTACAACAATTTTGGGCGACTGCTAGATCTCATATGCAAGATGGTGAATCATATATTGAGGCTAAGGTTGCTGGAAAGATAGTTAGAGTTAGTGAAGCCACCATTAGGGAAGATTTACTGTTTGAAGATGCAGAGGGGGCTATTCGTTTTGATAAACAAGTGCTTTGGGATACATTAAGGGATAATGGGTATGAAGGGTCTCTCACAAAAACAACTTTTAAGAAACCCTTGTTTAGTCCTCAATGGAAGTATCTAGTCCATGTTTTACTTCATTGCTTAAGTCCCAAGAGTACTTCATTGGAACAATTTGGTTCAAATATAGCCTCGGCCTTAGTGGGATTAGCTACCAATCAACCCTTTAACTTTTCAAGAATGATTCTAGATGGTATGCTATCTCACATCTCCAATGGTTCACCGTTTTTAATGTATCCAAGATTTGATCAATTATTCTTGAACAAACAGCTTAAGGATGAGCCTAAACCTTCTAGCTTGCTACCAGTTGTAGTCCTTCCACCCAAGGTATTTACTTTCATGGCTAGAAAGAGTGACAAGTTTTCTGGGAGGAATACACCATTAACAGCTCACATGATGGAGGTAGTGCAAGCTGTTAGAGATGAAGCTGCTGAAAGTGAAGATCATGAGCCTTCTGTTTCAAGGGAAGGTACTGCTTCTCAACATACTGCTTTACAGCAAGGTACTGCGTCTCAAACTATTGCATCTTTGCAAGATACTGCCCATGGCGATTCAGAACCAGAGGTCAACCCACCATCATCTCCTAATGATTATACTTCCACAGATGGGTCTGAAACATCTGGAGGAGATGGGGGAGATATGGCTTTTGAGGGTCAAGTTCTGGATAACTATGCTTTGACAAGGGAACTTTTGAGATTGAAGAAAGACTATGAAGCTCAAGCTGCACAACTGATGAAGTTGAACAACAAGCTTAGAAGATTGAAGAACTTTGTATGGCCATTAGTTCAACATCACAGATTGTAGGTTAAGTCTCAGAAGAAGAGAGGTAAGAAGTTTAAGAAGGCTTCTAAAGGCAAGAAGATTCACAAGCATTCTTCATTCCAATTGGGGAGGAATTTGGAGCAAGAAAATTTGAATGAAGATGCTCAAACTCATGAAGAATCTGACACTGTTGACAAAGAAGCTGAGAAAATTGAGCAAACTGAGCCTCAAAGTACTGGTGTACAAAGTACTGGTGTACAAAGTACTAATGATCAAGGTACTGGTGATCAAGGTACTGCTGCTCTTCAAGGAACTTATAGACAAGAGCTCATTACACCAAGAACTTTAAAATTTGATAAAGAAGTTGGTCCTTCAACAGTCTTACATGAAGAAGAAGCTGGTCCTTCTAGTCCAATTCAGCAAAAAGAGCATACTGCTAGTGATGATGAGACCATTGCTCAGATTATGCTGAATATGTCAAGACCAAGAGGTGTTAGTATCCCTGGAGTTGAAGAACAACCTCAAGTCTTGCAATCATCTTCTCAACCTACTTTAGATCCAAATGATAAAGGAAAAGGTAAACTGGTAGAAACAAAGAAAAAGAAGAAGCTTACTTTGGCAGAATTGAGAGCTATTGAAGTAGCTAAGAATGAAGAAGTTGCTAGGAAGCTACAAGTTGAATTAGATGCTAAAGTTGCTATACCAGAAAAGCCAGCTGCTATACCTAGACGACCTCAGAGTATTGCTAAAGAAATGAATGCTATGATGGCTTATCTAAAGGTTAGAGGATATACAGGTCTACATAAATTGAAGTATATAGAGATGAAACACCTATATGATGCTGTAAGAGAAGCTTATCAAAAGGAAGTGGCTAGTATTATTCCTTTTGATGATGAAAAACAAAATGAGGATGCATGAAAAAGGAGCTTAAAAAGAAAGAGAACAACTGGTGATGAACAACCATCAAAGAAGATATAATTGAGAACAGATACAGTTGATGAGCTGAGGAATTATCTAAGAGTTGTAGATTTTGAGCATCCTAAGTCTAAAGATGTTGCAGTAAAGAAGTCTAAGATGTCTACATTTGAAGTCGTAGAATCAAAGGATGGAGACTATCTTATGTTCCATAGAGAAGATGAAAGTTTTAGAGTATTTAATCTGCTATGGGATATATTACACATGATAGATAGAGAGGATCTGTTTCACCTATATCAACTAGTGCAAGATTATTTTGAGCATATTCCTTCAACTGGAATTGGCTTAGTCTTTCTGGGAGATCTTATAACTATCTGGGAGACAGAAGAAACAAGCACTGATGAAATCTGGCATAATCAAGAAGTTTGGGAGATCACAAGCTGGAGATTCTTTGAAGAATCAGGAGTGCATGTTTTAGAATTAGAAGATGGGACCATGATTCACATGCTAGCAAAAAGAAGATATCCACTTACAAGAGATCTTATGATCAGAATGCTAGACCATGGTATGGAAGTTGAAGAGGAGAATGAAACAACCCTTATGGTCATCGAATTGTTTATCAAATGGACAACTATGGCTGATGATGATGTATAAATACTGGTATGATTTTTAATTATATAATTTTTTGAAAAATCATTACTTTATTCAAAATACTGCTGGACAAACAGTACTTTATTCAAAGTACTGCTTGCAGCTTAAGACCAGTACAAGTATTTTAATGAAAATAAATAAGCATTTTTTGTAAATTGCAAAATACTTTTTGAAGCACAAGTTAACAGTAACAAATGGTTTTTGAGATAATTTCACTTAAAATTGCTTTGCATTAACATAAAAAAAGGTTATCAGTCTACCATGTTTAACAAAAGTATTGGCTAATCCATGAGCAAACGGCTCTGGTAAAGATATCTCAAATCCGTTTTTAGTTGACAATTTACTAAAAATTATATGTTTTTCAACTCACCATATCTGTAATAGTGAAGAGTTGGCTAGCCCACAAGAAAAATGGCTTGTGGTAAAGGCTGTGGAAAAACCATTTGTATGGTAATTAGTTCACCATGGTAGTAAGAACTAACTAGTCCAAAAAGGTACGGCTTTTGGTGAAGACTGAACAAATCCGTTGATAGCTGATGATTTGCTAAAAATCATATGGTTACCAATGTACCATGGTTTTACACACTTAAACATTGGCTACTCCAGAGTTAATGGCTTTGGTAAAGAGACATCAAAATCCATTAAATTTTCAATGATTCACCTCTCACAGGAGTTAACACACCTGGAAGTGATGAGAATAGTATGAAACTTTATGATCTGATGTACAATTTGCCATATGTTACTGAGAAGCTAAAAAGATGAAGGTTGCTGATAATAATTGCTGAAAAGGATTGCTTATAAAGACTACTTTAATGATGATGATACAAGCACAGAGAGTACAAGACAAATCTGAAGATAAAGAAACAATCTTTCCTTGAAGACAAAGATGTTAAAGATAAAGATACAAAGGAACTTGAAATCAAGCAAGTAGAATTCAAGTTAGGGGAGGATTGTTGGGATATAAAAGACAAAGTACTGAAGAAAGTCAAAGTGCTGAAAAAAGTCAAAGTACTACTTAATGAAAGTCAAAGTACTGCTCGCATCAAAGTACTGCAAAGCTTAAAGAACTGCTATATCATTTATGGAAAGCTTTGTAATTCTAGAATATTCTTAGTTTAGTTTTAGTATTACTTGTCGTACAAGGATTATAATTGTAAACCGACTAGGATACTTCTTATGCCTATAAAAGGACCCCTAGATTGGCATTAGAGATGCGCAACATTAGAGAATATTAGTGATACAACTTACATGCAAGTTCGATATTAGAGTTATTAGGGTTGTTAGTGAATCTGTGTATCAAGTAGGTTCAAAGTTTTAATATAATCGTTGAAGTTTAAAGTTATTCTTCTTAGCTTTATTGAAGTAGTTTCCGCATACTTGATAGAGTAATATCAGTGTTTCATTGTTAGTGATTTAAGATTTATCCGAGGTTGCTAAATCCTTACAAGCTACATAGTTAGTTTGGTCAGAGTATATCGATCCAACAACCTTTTCTCCATTCAATAATTCCTTAGGGTTCTTTTGAGTTTGTAGTATTGAGGTAGGATTATTTCCTAACTTTTTATCGCGTTTCCACAACGTCGCATGTAGCCCTTGAACCATGAAGTCTCTAAGCCCTTTTTCCCATTCGTTAATTTTCTTCCTAACCGTATTGTTAGAGACCTGTGGATTCTCATCAGTAATCTTCTCCATTATCTTCAAAGGATATCTTGGAACAATAGGTATCCTAGCATATCCCTTGCCACTTTTAAGTATCATGATACCCTCACCGCATTTGATGGTTGCTTTGGCAGTGGCCAGAAAAGGTGTTCCAAGAATGAGTGGCATATTTTTATCTTCCTCAATGTCTATGATCACGAAGTCCACCGGATAGACAATATTGACCACCTCAATTAAGACATCCTCCGCTATTCCTATGGGGTAGACATATGTGTGATTTGCTAAGGAAAGTCTAAGATTGGTCTTGGTTGGCTCCTCCTTAGGCAACTTATTATAGACTGATAGCGGCGTTATGTTTACATCAGATCCTCTTTCGGCTAAGGCATTTATATTATCAATGTCACCTATGCTACATGGTATCACGAAGTTCCCCGTGGTTTCTCGTTTTATAGTTACTGGTTTTTTTAGAACCAGCTCATACATAGATCCCATAGGCATGGTGTCATACTCTTCTTCTGTTATTTCTCCTTCGAGGGCTTTCCTAAGAACCTCGTTGTACCTAAAGTTGTTCACTTGGTTAACAATTTTTTTCTTATTAATCTCGTGCTTAAGGTAGTACTCAATGGTTTCGGGTTCATCATTGGTTTCAGCCTCCTCCTTCTTCTTACTATCCTTGCTTTTCTTAGTCTCCTTCTTCTCAACTATTCCATCTTCATCAGGTACAATGGAAACGGCGTTAACAAACGAAGTGGGGGGAGGGTGATCATCGCTTCTCACTAGCATCTTCTAGGGAACCTTCGTCTTAGTATACTCTTTTACCAAGTTCATCATCTCCGTCATTTTTGCATGCATTTCCTCCCTTTGCCTATAAACCTCTTCTTCAAATTTTGCTAATCTTTCCGTATGGGCTGCCATGTACTCTCTCATTTGTTCCTTAAAGCTCGGTGAGAGTGGTATTGGAGAAGTAGAACGGAAGCGCCGTTCGGAATTGAGATTTTGCTCATGGCTTGGTGATTCAGATAAAGGTGTTGGGTGGTTAGCGGAATTAACCATTGCTCGAGGGGTTGGTTCAGGAGCTCTCCTTTGCCTCTCAATTAGATAATCGATCCTTCTCTCAAGAGCACTCATTTGCTCTTCAGTGACGTTGGAAAACTCATGAGGGATCGATATGGCATTAACCACTTTAACAGGGGTTTCATGGGATTCACTCCAAGTTCCGTAGCTTTGATCGGCAAGCTCTTCTATAATATCCCATGATTCTTCTGCGTTGGAGTTGCTAAGCCTTCCACCGGTGGCTTGATCAATGGATCGCCTTGTGATGAAATTGGTATGGTCATAGAAGATTTGGACTTGAAGCCAAAGATCAATGCCATGATGAGGAACTCTGTGGAGCAGGTCTTTGAATTGGGTCCATGCCTCGTAGAGAGACTCGCCTTGAAGTTGTTGGAACGTCAAGATGTCTCGTCTAAGCTTAGTAGTTATCCCCGGTGGGAAAAATTGGGCAAGGAAACGAGTGGTGAGATCATCCCAAATTGAGATGGAGCCGGCGGGAAGTCGCTAAAGCCAATTACTAGCTTGGTCCCGTAGAGAATTGGAAGAGACGCAAGCGCGTGGTCTCCCGAGTAGTAGCATCGAGGTCGATGGAATCGACGATTTTAAGGAAATCCTTAAGATGTTGATTAGGATCTTCGGAACGAAGTCCATGGAACGCACATCCGTTTTGCACCAATCAGATGGTGTCGGATCAAAGAGCCGTAGTTTAGGCTTGGTCGGGAAGCTCAATGGTCTTCCTATAGCCTAGGTGGATTGGTCTTGAGTATTCACCATGAGTACGGCCTCTTGGTGGGTCATTTGGTGGTGGGTTAATGAGCGGTGGATAATTATCACCTTCCATGATGAAAAGTGATGGGGTTACGAACAAAGGTCACGAAGAAGGGGGATAGACTACGAGGAAGCTAAAAAAATGAGAAAAAAATCTTACTTGATAGGAATCAAGCAAGGGAACCTAAACGAGATAGACTCCTAACTAGCTATTCTATTTCCCGGCAGCGGCGCCAAAAACTTGATAAGCGTATAACGCGTGTTTGGGGTCAAAGGAAACTTCCTTTTCTTCGAACAAGTTTTTCAACCACCTAGGCAGTGAACCTAATCGTTGTAGTGTAGTATTAGGGTAAGCCTCGGGATTGATATCATTCTCTAGGGGAATAGGAATGCTAGTGAGAAATTACTACGCTAAGGTTGGGGTTGAGGAAGATTATTTTTTTATCTTTTTATATTTTTTAGAAAATTGAAATTACGAATCTCGGGGTATTGGATTTGGGGGGTGGTATTTCCACCGATTACTCTACTATTCTAATTATCTAATTAAGTAAGCTAAGGGGTAGTCTATGTCTAATTGATGTGTGCTCGTATGATGATTAAAGATGTGTTTACCTAGATGCTATTACTCCTAGTTATCTCCTATTGATGGTTGAATTGTCACATCCTTATTCTTAACGTGTTGTGTCTTCTAAGGTCGTAGGGTATGCTTTCTTCCCTAACTCTTTGAGACTACCTTAAGGTTATTGCCTACAAAATCTCTAGGATTCATAAACTAACTCTAAGGTTATCTTTGGATTTTTAGCCTACAACAACTCTAGGCGAGTATAAACTAATGTTCACAAAGATTACTCAAGCATTAAAAACACAACGATGACCTATTGCAATCCTAGGCCAATTACAATTAAGATAAGTGACAACAAATCAATATTCAATACCTAGGTTTCATAGATCTAAGCAAACACACAAGTAAATTAGCCGGACATGGTGAAAATGCAAGCATACGCACATACAATTGAAGATATAATTAAATCAATGAAGTAAATTACTTATCTTGTTGTAAAATAGGGTATGAAAACCCTAAGATACTGCCCAAGACAGCCAAAAATCGTTATTATGTTTTACTCCACAAAACTACCTCCCTAAAAGTATGAAAAATTGAATTCTATATATAGAGTTACAAGACGCCGTCAGATCGCCGCCATTAGGGTTTCGTCTTGATCACGTCAACTTTGTGACGGCGTCACCTTGTGGTTGTGACGCTGTCGACTTCATCTTCTGACGCAGTCGGAATCTGAATCTAGGCCGTCTGAGTTGTGACGCCCTACTCTTTAAAGCCTGACGCCTCAGGTAAAAAATAGCAATTTCACTTCTGAGCCGTCGCAATTTTGGAGCATGTTGCGACGGCGTCGCCCTTTGACTGTGACGCCATCACCTTCAATTCCAGCAGCTTGAGTGTCTCGATCTTGACTTTGGCCATTTTCTTAACATATTCATGCCTTTTCGTCCAAATAAGTGTCATTCCAGCATTTTGCCTTCAAGAGACCAAAAAAGTGAAAAGGAACGAAATTAAGCAGTAACGGATATAAAAGTGGTCGATTAAAGGCTTAAATGACCCCTCAAAAGTGTACCTTTTAAAACCTTATCACATATGCCTAAAGCCCTCTTCACTGACCCAATTCAAACGTGTAACACGTACACTACTTCTTCCCCATGATTGTTGCGGTCTATCGGAATAATAATCACATGTGTATATAAATACTCAATAATATGACCATGTAAGTAACTTCACACAAAACAACCAGTTAAAGTTGAGACAATAACACCAAAGTAAGATGTTTGAACGACTGACTGTCTCATTTCTTTCGCAAATACTAATGGAGGAAAAGATTTTTCGCAAAGAAATCGAAAAAGTACAAAGAACACCCACTTCTTATCCCCCGCGATGTTTTCGATGAATCGGAAGCATACTCACTATGTTTACGATGCAATCGGAAGCAACGTAACCGTGTATGTCCAATTAATCGAATAAGTATGAAGTACCATAAATATCCCGTGATAATCAACTGCTTATAACATATCTACTATTTGATACTCCTCTCAGTTAACTCTTTACCAAGCCCATTATCATTTTGTCGGCTCTTTGTAGTGACTACTGATGGAGAGAACCCAATATGATAAACTTGAGACTAAAGTAAAATACCCCGAACTTGTGACTTAAACTTGCTCTATTGTTTGACATAGAACCAATATTAAGAATTTCAATAAAGGTAGAACAATATACCCATCCAACCATCCTTAGTTTCATATGAACTTCTCTTGAATTATCCATAACTTTTTGTGACACTTAAGCACTACAACGTAACTCCTTAAAATTGATAGCTATACACTGTGAGCACTGCAATGTAACTCGTTACGTCATGTATAACTATATAAATCAAGTCTTAATCAATCTAACGGTTAAAAGCTCAAATAAAGATCTCGAAGAATCATGCATCCAACCAACCACGATATCTTCAGATACTAGGTACACGCATCCAATATATCCCCACTTCAACCTCAAATAAATAATAATGAATAAACTCCATAGTCATTTCTTGCAGTTTAATACCCAAAAACTAGCCTTTGTTACTTGGTTAAATGACTCATGATAATGGTTTTATCCGTTCTTGTCAGTGAAGCTTTTTATAACGAAAATACCACTCTTTTTGCCAAATATAATACCAAAAAATTATTCACTTTGTCATTACGAACCTCAAAAATAACCATTTGCCAAAATTATACCATAATTTATCATAATAAGCAAAATTTGTCACGCATGGTTACTTGCAATTACAATCTATATAAGCCCAAAAAACCACTTGCTCGGCCCAACACTATTTTAATCCACCCAAACCATCAATTGCAAAACAAATCCGTGTAAGCCCATTGCAGTCCAAAATAATACCAACCCATTTATTTGAAGAATAAGCCCGATCCAAACCATTGTTATACCTGGTCCATAAGCTTTACCCTAAAAACACGGTTATAATAAGTAACCACTAACCATAGTATAACACATTTGATAAACCTAATATTACACACACAACATAAACATAACGCATCCCCCATCCTAATCTATCCCACATATAGATATGGAAAAAAATTGTCCCTCTTGTGACTTTCTGATGACAAATGAGCCTCACAACCTTTCAATATTTGTCACAACCGAACACAACCACAATAAGCCTTTCATTTCTGTCTATGGTTTCTTTTTCTTCTCGAAAACTTAACAACAAATGAGGTTGGTTCTTTGTTCACACCTTCAAGATCCTATAATAGGGGTCTCGGGTAAGTGTGCTTTGTTGTTTCTTTTGTTTTTGTTGTCAAACAGAATGAAAGAAAGAGTGAAACACGTATTGTTTTAATTATTTCTTTCATATTCGTATAGAAAAGAGATGAAAAGTCTCCTTCACAGATCTATGATGAGTTGTGTGTTAGATCTTTTAAGGTCAAGTATTCTCTTATGAGATATGGAATACAAAACACGACACTGAGATCCTTTTTATTTAATTTGTTGTATGAGTCATGTAGTATTGATGTAGGCTGATGTTGTGTTGTTGTTTGTAATTTGTTTGATGTGGTGATGGGATTTAGGTTAGGATGGATTTGATTGTATGTTGGTTTTTTACTTGTGATGTGACTTATGATTTTATAAACTGAAGTCAACACAAAAGAGTGTTATTATTTTGGTTTTGGTCAAAAGTTATAAATATGTTCTTCTCCATCTTTTTCTTTTGACTTTTCTTTTGGTAACAAATTCGAAGAAACATGTTCGAAAATAAATTCAATAACATGTTCGATGGAAAACCTATCGAATTTCTTTCGAAGAAATCCAGAAACAAATTTGATGAAACCAATCGAATTTCTTTCCAATAAATTTGATAAAAGAGGGTTTTGTGATGAAATTCGATGGATGAGGGTTTGGGGAACAAATTTGATGCAATCTGTTATGCACTTTTCCGACCCAGTTTTCCGACCACTTTTCCGACCACCACTATCACGGTTTTAGGTACAAAAGTCACAAAAAAAAATGTTATGCACTAAACTGATATCCTGGACAATAAGATCCTCGACACAGATCTGTGAACTGTAAATGAAAGATTCAGAATTTTAGACCTTTTGACCACTTTTGATACCACAACAAATCTGTTCAAGCTATTATAACAAAATATATAGAAAAAATGAAAACTTGTTAAAACAACAAGAAAGAGTGACGGATTTTGACAAGAAACGAACCACCAAAAATCAACCAATAGTAACGAGGATCTGATTCCATATGTAGGACCGATGTAAATGGTTGATTATGTGACAGCAGCGCCTCGTTCTACGTTTCATCCATTTTTATATGTTGATGCAGGTTTTACTGACCAGGTATTAATATTTATAATGTCTCGTTATACCTATGGTCTACCCTAATTCACTAACGGGCAGTGTACCCGGTCGTGTGTAGTGAAGTATTCGGTAAAACCGAGGTCGTCCCAAGAGCTATGTGTGTTGGATTATTACTAAGTCTAGGTGTCACAGATTTTAATATGATTATGATAAGGAATTAATTAATTAACTACTAAAGCAGATTAAAAGCAAAGGTTGTGATCAATAAAGGAGAGTGGTGCTAACCTAGTTATTCATCCTAGCTAGTAATGTCTACGTCTAATTACTACCAATTACTTCAGGTGGGGTCAAAGTCAAGAGGATAACATTTGGTCAATTCGCCCTAACCTATCAGCAAAGATGCCACCACTGGAGAAGTCAGATGTCCCTTCATAAGTCCAGTTGTTCCTGGTCCCTTAAGCCAAGTCATTAAGTTCCGCTACATGCTAGACTTATAATAGTGAGTGCCCAGGCGTTAGCAACTTAAACACTCACCCCCTAGTTCTTAAGTTCATCCAAACGGTAGGTGATCAGTTGGTCAAATCGCACAAGTAGAAAGGGTCGTCAGTTGGTCATATCTTTCCCTTCCCGTCTCAGTCTACTCACTTAGGGTCATTTGGTCATATCTCCTAAGCAACTAGCCTCTACCGCCTTTCAAAACTACCGAAACAAGGGTAGCTACGAATAAACTATGCATGCATACACTTAGAAATAATTATACGGAAGTAATATAAACGCAAACAAAACAATTAAGGAATCATAACTAGGCCAGCACCAAGAGGTGCTTAGCTGCTCATAATAACCATACAAATCAATTCAATAATTAATGTTATGAAATACATGAATCAAAAGTAAAGGAAAGATAAAATGCTAATGCTTATCGTAGGGGAGTGATTTCTTCCTTAGAGATAGCTCCGTATGCTCCTCTAGACCTGCCTTTGGCTTCTTCTCACGTTCTTTGGTTGTGGTGTGTAAAATGGGATGCTTTGAAATGCTGGAAATCATGGGGTATTTATAGGCCAGATCTGGGTTACGGCGTAACTAATAAAATAGTTACACCGTAACCATCTATTACTTTGTAAATTGCACTAGATCTGCTGGTTACGGCGTGACCTTAGAAGTGGTTACGCCGTATCTTCAATAATTCTTGGTAACGCCGTAGTTTATGCACGAGTTACGGCGTAGTTATCAGTGGCGCGGAACCTCATTTGACCTAATATAGTTACGTCGTAATCTTTTGGGAGAGTTACGCCGTAATCTTCTGATGAGTTGGCTTTCTGAGTCACGCTTTAGTTACGGCGTAATGTGAGAGATGAGTTACACCGTAACTTCTTCAAAGTGAGCATACTATGATAAATCTTTAATAATTCTCTAATTTCCTGTCTCTTTAGCTCCAATGCTCGTAATTTACCTGAAAGTGGAATATAATGGAAAACAAGCGTAAATCCATATAAATGATATAAATTACAAGCATTATCGGGGGAAATTGACACTTAATATTCAGGATAATTTGATGTTATCAAATATCCCCCCACTTGAACTCTACTTTCCCTCAAGTAGACCTTATTAGATAGATTCCTAAAAAGATATCTCCCATAACCTGGAAAATATAAGTTTACAAATCCCTTATGCTAGAATAAAACAAAGCCGAACACCTCACGAAATGGGAACGAAACACTCAAATCTCTCAACTATTCTAAGTGTCAATTTCGGGGTGATCACTCAATCACACAGTCATAGCATGTATTCTATCATAAGCTTGGCGGTTACACAAATCTCCACCACTAGAGTTAAGGGCTAAACAATTTTCGAAGGCAATATGGGTAGACACGACAAAGGTTAAGGGTGACTTGTCATTACTAACATGTCACGGCGAAGTGGAAAAAATCCATGATACATGACCAAATCCATGGCCAAGATACCAAAGATTGCTCGCTGCATAACCTAGACACGCTTCATGACTAAAGGGTAGGATAAGATATGGGATATATAAATGGTGTAAAATAAAAATCAAGCATATAGTCTAAATCTATAACCATGTCATCACCACTAACCGTCCGCCCAAAGTTCAAGCTTTGAAGTTAAGAAACCGGATCATGAAATACTAGGTAGATGTGTCATTAGAGGACGTCATGATGGGCACACTACCTTTTCTTCAACTGTTGGCGTAATTACCAACTCCAATCTTCAAATGTAACCGAGGTGGCCTCCTATTTACTAAATCTATATAAAGCTCATAGGATAGTGCTTATAACATTGCACTTTACTAAATAACATAACTATTTTTTTTTCGAATCACTTTTTTTTTAATCAACATAAACATAACAACAAAACATAATATCCACCCACTTAAGATGAACAATGGGAATTCGGGGGGTCTTCAATGATCTTTAAGAATATGTCATTGACAAAAGCGTGATTCCCGAACCTTTCCACTTGAACCTTGAACTTAGGCAAATGATGACTTCCCAACCACAAATGAAGACTACAAGGTAGGCTAAGGTGTATAGGAGTATCGAAACAATATATTGGGTTATCAAAATGAAAGGAATGGCTCAGATGGGTGTATCTAGGGGTATCTTGCACTAAAGGTGAGTGCAACAAAGGGTTTCACATGGGGGTCGAGAAGTCGAGGTGACTAATCGATAGACACAATGGTAGGATTTTTGGGTGATAATCCTATAATATTGCCTTCTTAAACTGAAAAGTCCAAATACATTGAGCTAACTCAACATACCTCGTCTATGGTCTAGAAATGATGCAAAGGCCAAGTTATAAAGTTTACAAGCTACCGGCACACTCATAATTTGGTAGATTTGGGGTAAAATATTGGAAACGGATAAGGCTAATCTCACCATATAATATCAAGGGTTGTATGTGCTCGGCTAAGGTCTAATCTAGTTAGGTTAAGAAAAACATGTAAAAATTTTAAAAATGGCATAATTTTTCAAAATAAACTAGAAAAACGAGGGCAAAATAAAGTTCAAGAGACAATTCTACTCCCGTCCCCCCACTTGAATTGTACAAAGTCCCTTTTGTACTAAGCGTTAAATAAAGGTGAAGAGAAAAGTAGAATTAGAGCGAGAACTTCCCTGAAATTTGCTCCAAAAAGAAAGAAGGCCCTCGAAAAATAGTCGTGCCTTCGTATAAGCATCCATGAGCAAACTTCAATCCCTGAAATCACACTACTGACAAGCATAATTCTAAAAAAATGAAAAATGAAAAACAAACCTAACTCACTTTCGTAGGAATCACGGTTGCATTTAGCATATGCAACAAGCCTTTTAAACCACTTTGTGTCCCAAGTGGACGAGTGAAGTCTCGTGAGGGTTTACAGGGAACAGACCCACAAATTTCATTTAAAATACTAATGCAAGGTTATTGTGTTTAAAATGAAAGAAGTAAAGCAGAGGATAGTTACGTCATAACTCTTAGACGGAGTTACGCCGTAACTAGGCAAAACTTGGCATACGCTGCAAGAGTGTAGCTACGGCGTAACCACTGAGATGGACTTACGTCGTAATTGGTGATGCATTCGAAATTCTGCTGCAAGGGGTTGGTTACGGCGTAACCACTGAGATGAGTTACGCCGTAACTATAGTCAAATTAGCATACTGCAGCAACAATCACTCCTCTTTTCCTGCAAAAATGGTTAAAAACACAAAACCCAACATAAATGGAACTAAAACAAAAGAAAAGGATAATTCGGGTTGTCTCCCGAAAGAGCACTTTTCTTTATTTATGAGTCTTTAAGTTAGACTCAGAGCCTCGGGGGTTTATGGTGGCCTTTGGACTTGGCCAACTTCCTCCATGTCTTTCATCAAGTTATGCCTGACCCAAGCGACATTTGTGGCAGTGCGAAGGTATTCTTTAGTCTTGATCTTTCGAATTTTGCAAAAGTTTTCCTCCGGTCCTAAATGGTATCGAGTGAAATCATATTTTTCGGCTATAATTGGTGGCGGCCTCTTAAAAGAAATGCCAAGAAGTTTGCATCTTCTTTTCTCGTGTACTTCATCATCAGGGTCAATGAACCCATCTTCACCTTGTAGCTCGAGGTAATCAAAATCATCATCGTCGGAATCGGTATCTTTAAGTTGGTTATCGTCGAGTAAATTTTCCACGAGCATTTGTTTGCATTCCTCTTTTTCCTTCCTCGGTGAATCCTCGGAGTCATTATCTGGTTCTTCATTTGGAACTTCGTTGTTTGGTTGATCTTTACTCATACACCCATTCCAGATTTTCTCCTTAGTTAGCGCGTCTATTTTTCCGTATTTGATTCTGACCCAATCGTCGAATCCTAGGTCATCTGGCCAAGGCAATTCTATTCTTTTTGAGTCATTATTCGAGGTCCATAGGAACTCGTCTTCCCCAGCTCTCTCAATGCTGCTTCCCCCGTTACATTCATAATCAAAAGGGTTGCAGGAAGCCCAAAAATTTCCGTGAGTAGTTTTAATTTGCTCACACCAATGATTTTGAGTTCCTTCGTCATCGTTATTGCCAGAAGGAATATCGTTGAGAGGCTTAATGATCTTTCCTTGAAGAATATGTTTTTCATATTTGAGCTCCAGATTTCTCAATGAGATCGAATTAATTATTGCGTCACCGAACCTTACTGAGTAACAATCTCTGAATGATAGGTACCCAAAATCAACGTCATGTCTTCCCGATTCATGTGGGCATATCCAAACTTCGTTCTTCACATTGCCCCTCCGTTGCAATACTCACGAAAAGGGTTGCAAGTCGGCCATGCTTGTGTGAACTCATCTTCCGTGATGAGTAAGGGTCTGCAGTAATGCTTGATAGGTGGTCCTTCTACTTCGTTAATCGAGAACTTGGCTAATCTTTCTTCATCGTTAAGTGTAGTACACATGTATCTGTCATCATTAACCCTCTCCTTATCAACCCCTCCATTGCAGGTCTTCCGAGGGTCACAAGAGGCCCATAAGCTGTAACACTCTCCATCGTCAATTGGAATAGCCTTACACCAATGATTCCTCCTTTTAGAGTTCTCAACTTCGGTAGACTTGTCATTGCTTGTATCCTGGTTACGACGTAACTCTGATGTTTGGTTACGGCGTAGCTCTCTTCTGCCTTTAGTATCATTGTTTCTATTAGACTCATCGGAGGACTTGTCATTTTAAGAAAATACGGCTTTACATACTGTAGATTTGTTCTTTTGTGCCTCATTTCTCTTTTGTACCTCGTCGCCAAGCTTCCCAATAATAGTTTCCAAGTACTTTAGTGACACGTCATGGTTAGAAAGGCTTTTGTTTGTATTATCTTAGAAGTTTTTCAGCCATTCTTCTTGCTCCTTTTGCCTCTTGGTCGAATCCACAAGGTACTTGTTAATCATTTCTTCCAAGTTAGTTCTTCTTTCACTACGCTCATAATATGGTGTGGGTCCTCCACGATTGCCATTACGATTATCTCCGTAAAACGGTCGATTTACTCCATATTTAGCTTCTTCGATCGTATTTTCTTTGTCAATGTTAGGACAATTCTTAGTTATATGTCCTCCCCCACAGTTTTCGAAACCAACTTGGATGGCATGAACTGTTTCTTTGACTTTTAGCATATCTCGACCTAGATTCTCTAGCTTCTTAGTTATGGCCGCAATTCCATCAAAAATTCCGCCTTGGTTTCTTTTGCTTCCTCCATCGTGCCAGTTTTTAGAATGATCAGCCATTTTTTGAATGGCTTTAATTGCTAGAGTAGGAGTCATGTTCAGGATTGGTTCTTGATAGTCCAACATCTGTCTTGTAGTCACGTTGATTCCTTTGTAGAAGATGTTGACCTTTTGCTGGTTGTTCAGATCATGTGTAGGACATTTGTAAAGGAGATCGTTGTATCTATCCCAGGCTTGATACAACGTTTCATCGTCTTCTTGCTTGAAATTATGGATCTCCAAGAGCTAGTTAGAAATCTTCGACGGAGGACAATACCTCTGAATAAAGTACTTCTTTAGTAGAGCCTAAGTATTAACTGCCCCGGCGGGCAATCTTTCAATCCATCTTCTGGCAGCCCCAGTAAGAGTCATGGGAAATACCCTTAGCATAACAAAGATCATGAGATACACCCGGAATGTTGAAAAGGCTTGCGATGTATAGGACATTTTCAACGTGCTCATATGCATCCTCGTCCCTGTTTCCTGAAAAAAGGGTTAGCACGAAGCTCCCTCATAAATTGGTCTTTAATTTCGAAACGGACATCAGCTCCAATTGCCGGTCTTACGAGACCCGGCCCTTGTTCTAGCGCCAAATATTCCGCAATAGTGAGGTCATCAATGTTAACAACTTCCATGGTACCTAAAAACTTGAAAAGTGATCATGAGAATTTGAGAAATTGAAAAAAAAAATGAAATACTTAATAGCAATCCTAATATAACTCCCCGGCAACGGCGCCAAAAACTTGATGCAGGTTTTACTGACCAAGTTTTAATATTTATAATGTCTCGTTATACCTATGGTCTACCCTAATGCACTAACGGGTAGTGTACCCGGTCGTGTGTAGTGTAGTATTCGGTAAAACCGAGGTCGTCCCAAGAGCTATGTGTGTTGGATTATTACTAAGTCTAGGTGTCACAGATTTTAATATGATTATGATAAGGAATTAATTAATTAACTACTAAAGCAGATTAAAGGCAAAGGTTGTGATCTATAAAGGATAGTGGTGCTAACCTAGTTATTCATCCTAGCTAGTAATGTCTACGTCTAATTACTTCCAATTACTTCAGGTGGGGTCAAATTCGAGAGGACAGCATTTGGTCAATTCACCCTAACCTATCAGCAAAGATGCCACCACTGGAGAAGTAAGGTGTCCCTTCATAAGTCCAGTTGTTCCTGGTCCCCTAAGCCAAGTCATTAAGTTCCGCTACATGCTAGACTTATAATAGTAAGTGCACGGGCGTTAGCAACTTAAACACTCACCCCCTAATTCTTAAGTTCATCCAAACGGTAGGTGATCAGTTGGTCAAATCGCACAAGTAGAAAGGGTCGCCAGTTGGTCATATCTTACCCTTCCCGTCTCAGTCTACTCACTTAGGGTCAGTTGGTCATATCTCCTAAGCAACTAGCCTCTACCGAAACAAGGGTAGCTACCAATAAACTATGCATGCATACACTTAGAAATAATTATACGGAAGTAATATAAATGCCAACAAAACAATTAAGGAATCATAACTAGGCCACCACCAAGAGGTGCTTAGCCGCTCATATTAACCATACAAATCAATTCAATAATTAATAGTACGAAATACTTGAATCGAAAGTAAAGGAAATATAAAATGCTAATGCTTATCGTAGGGGAGTGATTTCTCCCTTGGAGATAGCTCCGTATGCTCCTCTAGACCTGCCTTTGGTTTCTTCCCATGTTCTTTGGTTGTGGTGTGTGAAATGGGATGCTTTGAAATGCTGGAAATCTTGGGGTATTTATAGGCCAGATTTGGGTTACGGCGTATCTAATAAAATAGTTACGCCGTAAACATCTATTTCTTCGTAAATTGCACTAGATCTGCTAGTTACGGCGTAACCTTAGAAGTGGTTACGCCGTATCTTCAATAATTCTTAGTTACGCCATAGTTTATGCACGAGTTATGGCGTAGTTATCAGCGGCGCGGAACCTCATTTGACCTTATATAGTTACGTCGTAATCTTTTGGGAGAGTTACGCCGTAATCTTCTGATGAGTTATCTTTCGGAGTCACGCTTTAGTTACGTCGTAATGTGAGAGATGAGTTACGCCGTTACTTTTTCAAAGTGAGCATACTATGATAAATCTTTAATAATTCTCCAATTCCGTGTCTCTTTAGCTCAAATGCTCGTAAGTTACCTGAAAGTGGAATATAATGGAAAACAAGCGTAAATCCATGTAAATGATATAAATTACAAGCATTATCGGGGGAAATTGACACTTAATATTCAGGATAATTTGATGTTATCATATGTTTTTGTCCGTTTTATATGTTTTCGTCCGTTTTTAAATGTTTTCGTCCGTTTTTATATGTTTCCATTCTTACACATTTTCGTCCATTTTTATATGTTTTCATCCGTTTATATACGTTTTCTTCCGTTTTTATACTTTTTCGTCCGTTTTTACACATTTTCATTGTTTTTGCTCGTTTTCATACGTTTTTACATGTTTTTCTTCGTTTTTGCACGTCCATTTTATACGTTTTTACATGTTTTCGTTCGGTTTATACATTTTTGTCTATTTTTACAAATCCTCTCATGTTTTTATCCGTTTTTTATGTTTTCGTTCATTTTTATACGTTTGCAAATGAAAAAAAACATATTTAAAATGGACGAAAATGTATGAAAATAAACAACACGTGTACAAACGTATGAAAACATAAGAAAGTGTATAAAAAGAACGAAAACGTATAAAAACGAACGAAAATGTGTTACAACAAAAAAACACGTAGAAAAACGAACGAAAACGTATTAAAAAAAACAAAATGTGTTAAACAAACAAAATTTGTTAAACAAACAAAACGTGTAAAAACAGACGAAAACATAAGAAAACGGACGAAAACGGATGAAAATGAATAAAAACGTATGAAAACGTAATAAACGTTTAAAATCAAATGAAAACGTGTAAAAACGAACAAAAACATGTAAAAACAAACGAAAGCGTATAAAAACGAACGAAAACGGGTAAAAATGAACAAAAACGTGTAAAAATGGACAAAACGGATAAAAACGTAAGATAACGTATAAAAATGTCTAAAATTGTGTAAAAACGAGCGTAAACGTATAAAAACAAATGAAAATATGTAAAAACGCCCAAAAACGTATAATAACGGATACATACGTATCAAAACGGATGAAAACACATTAATACGTAAGAAAACGGGCGAAAACGTATAAAAATGGATGAAAATGTATAAAAAGGGACGAAAGCGTATAAAAACGGATGAAGAAGTACCAAAACGGATGAAAACGTTTAAAAACGGATGATAACATATGCAAAGGTATAAAAACGTATGAAAACAGGCGAAAACTTATAAAAAAAATAAACGAAAACATATAAAAACAGATGAAAACGTACAAAAAGGACGAAAGCGTATAAAAACAGATGAAAACATATAAAAATGTAAGAAATTTAAGAAAACAGGCGAAAATGTAAAAAAACTGACGAAAATGTATAAAAACATAAGAAAGCGGATGAAAACGTAAGAAAACGGACGAAAACGTATAAAAATTGATGAAAACGTATAAAAACGTAAGAAAACGGAATTTTAAGTTATTTACTAACGGCCGTTAGTATAAAGGACTAACGATGCAAAATTTAGCTTGACTGAATACATACATTAACAAAAATTCAGAAGGTTTGTGATACACTGGCAAAAAAAATATTAATAAAAAAAAGCTACATATAATAACAAAAGTGGTCAAGTTCGATTCATTTTTTTTATTAATGTCTATCTCACTCCTCTTCATGAACCCACCACGATAAAAGATGTCGTCTTCATCCAAAGAACCTCACAAACCCGAGTCACTAGAAATTCCAAAGTCATCCACCGAGATTGATTTCAAATGGAGCTTTTTAAGATGTTCCCACTTTACAAAAAATGGGGACAAGTTCTTAGAGAAAATGTTCTTTGCCTGGTTGGGAATAAGGATCATCCGAATGCATGTCTTGTGCACATGATTTATTTCCTCATCAACAAAACTCCTTTCAACCTAGCATATTACATGGTCAAAAGTATGGCAAGTGTCTTTAGGATGGAGAAAATGGTACTTCCATATGCTATGCTTCTAACCCGTCTAGCGAACTTTGTCTTTGCTTTGGAACCCTCTCCTTTGACGGATGATCACTTCTTTTGTAATCGGGTCATGGTACCTCTCACCGAGGAAAGAAAATCTAGGTTCATGGTTGATGGTAAAAGGCCTCATCCACCTACCGACTCATTCGATGAAATTGAAGGAGAAGCAAGCAACCCCGTCAACAACTACCATCTCAACCCCGTCTCATACATTGATCAATTTCCCGAAATTCCAAGTCCTTCCCAAGAGTTTCAACAAACCAAAGGAATGTTCAAATTCATTGCTCATCTCCTCATGGGCAAGAAGAAAAGGTGAAGATGAGATGGAAGTTTGGAGGTGATTTGTATGATCCTAATTTGAAAACATGTCATGTATGTCTTAAACAATGTTATTTTCATTTGGTAGAACTAAGTATTATATTGTAGTTTGTGGAAAACATGTATAGTTTAACTTGGAACAACTAAATAGGAATTTTACCACTTTTGATCTCGTATCAAAAGTTGGACGTCATTCTAGTTACATGCCCATATGTTGCTCTTACATGCCATGCTTGCTATGCTTTACTTACATACATGAATGCTTGCTGTAGAAATGATTAGATTCAAAATTCGATACCTAGAGCAAAATTTTGCACGCATTCTGTTAAGAATTCTGTCCCAGATGCCGAATCCCTAGGCTATATCTAGCTGCATCCCTCAAGTGAAGGATCTGTGGGATCCGGGTGGACATAGGTACATTTTTAGCTTCCTTGCATCAATCTAACCTTCCAGAATTTATTGGACTAGTTAAACATGATACATTAAGATCACTTAAACTTTCCTTAGGCTTAGTTGATCTCACATTCATTCATGGATGATATAAGATCACATTCAAGGTGTTTTTGATTTATCATTACTTCAAAACTCACCATCTTTCCGCTCCAATGTTTACACATTGTTCCTCTTATCTCAAAACACCTAGTTTGATATTTCTCTCAATTTTAGCAAATTGCTTTTAGTCATCTTTACCATAAAATGGTCTAAAAAATAGTTTTTCATTTCTTGTGATATTTAAAGAATTTTATAAATTTTCCTTTGATCACCATCTGGTCTCTATGATCATTTACCATCCTCAAAACTCTTAGTGTCATCCTTGATCACTCATTGGTGCTCATAAAAACTCTATTTCTTTCCATAAAAGTCATCATTAGCTACTCTCATTCATTATGCTTGATCATTTAAGTCTCATACTATTTAAGATACCCGAGGAAACTAAATCACTCAAGATATGTAGGTGCTAGACCTTTCTAGAACCTCATCACTCTTTTTCTTGGCTTCTGAGAGCCGGATCCCTGGATTACAACTAGACGGATCCCTCAAGTGAGGGACCCGTGAGAACCGACTGCACAGACTACCTAAATCTCACTTGATATAATCATTTCAAACTCTCTTTGGTAATGTTAGCATTTGGAAAATCCAGTAGTTAAAGTGTCGGTCACCTCAAGTATATGTATTCTTTAGAAAGCTCGTAGTCGTAGTTATTTAATGTTATGTAGTATTTAGTTAAGTAACACCGTGGAGGACGGACGGGTCTTTACCCACTGTATGCCTGATCCACAGCCCGTCAAGTGGCGTTTTATTGTAAGACTATAAATACTCTCTACCTCCCAAGGTAGAGAGTTGGAGCTCATAATAAGATTTTTCTTTCTCTCACTAAAGTTCCCAAACCTCTAACTTTCTCTCTCTAAAACTCATCTTGTACGCCTCTTGTGTTAGTGATATGATGTGTTTGTGAAATCCAATATGTTACAAATGGTATCAGAGAGCCATGGTTAGATCATCTCTTACATATCCTTGGATTTCTAGTGGTTTTTAGATGGTTTTTGAGTTTGAAAAAGTTTAGTGGTTTTTGCATCATTTGGTTCATCTCTTGTGTTAAAGTTTGAATTTTGGGTGTACTTTTCTGTTTAGGATCATTGTATGTGCTTGGGTTTTGATTTGGTAAGCTAGAATCACTGTGGTTGAGCTTGTTTTGGATTGAAAAGTGTGTTTTTAAAGTTTTTCTTGGTAGCGACTTGGCTCTCGGAGTGATTTTCATGCTAGCGACTTGCTTCAGTAAAAGGTAGCGAGTTGTAGTGAGTTTTATAGCGACTTGGTCCTAGCGACTTGTCTCTTGAGACAAGCCGACAAACAGTACACTTAGTGGATTCTCCACTACGGGTAGCGACTTGGTAAGGTAGCTACTTGCTTTCAATTTTGATAGCGACTTGTTCTTTAAGTTTCTGAGCGACTTGGTGTTAGCGATTTGGACCTTAGCGAGTTGCTATTTAGCGACTTGACATCTTAGCGACTTGGTGCATAGCGACTTGCTGTCAAAATTCTTAGCGATTTGGAACTTAGCGACTTGTCTTGTTATTACTTAGCAACTTAGTGCTTAGCGACTTGGTTCAAGGATTCTTAGCGACTTGGTTGACTCTTGTGTGTAATACGGTTTTCTCTTGATTTAGTAAAATCCCGTGAAAGAATCTATTTCCGGTTTAATCATTGAGTTATAAAATCCCGTGTAATCTTTAAACATGTCTACCAACGTACCTCCAATCATCTCTACGTTGTCGAGGATGTTCAAGCAATGGTTCGGATACTCGCCCACCCATGCTTGATGAATCGACTACGACTCTTGGGCTCAAAGAATCGATTGTATCGTCTTGGAAAGGAAAATGGGGTCAACATTCTCAAATCTATTGATGAAGGACCTTATCAGATCGAGACTACAAGAGACTTAATTGATACATCTGCAGATGGAACAATGATCTATGGAATAGACAGACCAAAGACATATGATGAGCTTAATGATAAGGAGAAAAAGAGATTCGATGCCGATATCGTGGCTTCTAACATCATACTTCAAGGTCTTCCAAAATATATCTACAAGCTTATCAATCACAACACCAAAGCCAAGGCAGTGTGGGATAATATCAAGATGCTTCTTTCTCGGTTCAATTAACTATGGAAGACAGAGAATCACAACTCTATGATGAATTTGAGCACTTCAAGATGAAACCAGATGAGAGTGTCTATGAGTATTACGTGAGATTCCACAAGCTTGTTAATGACATGAGGAACATCATAATGACTATGCCAAACATTCAGCTGAACTCAAAGTTTGTGAACAACATGAATCCCAAATGGCACAAGTTTGTCACCTTTGCGAAGCTAACCAAAGGATTGAAGAACACCAACTATGAGCAACTGTATGCATTCCTTCTTCAGAATGAGAGACATGCTATGTTTGAGAAAAGGATTCTTGATCAGTTCAAAACCAACCCTGGAGAGACAAGCTCATCAAATGATTCAACTGCCTTCTACTCAAACATTGGAATTACCATCAAAGCATCTCAAGTTATACCCATGGGTAATGGTAATCACAAACTCATTCCTGATCCAATGTTCAAACAAGATGATGCTGATGCAGCTGTGGGAAACTTCATTAATCAATTGGCTCTCATGATTAGTCAAAACATGAACTCTCTCCCACACACCAATAACAACCTCAGAACAACATCTAATCCACACAATCAAGCCACTGTCAGAGATGGGAAGGTCATGGTGCAGCCAGTTCAAGAAAGGCAGATTAAAAAGGAAGAGGTGGAGTCGGTAGAGGATATGTGGCAAATGAATAGGGAAGAAATGGAAATCAGGGACAAGAAAAACCTATCAAGTGCTATAACTGTGGAGGTGAGGGACATATTGCAAGGAACTGCACATCGCCAAAACGCCTCGAATGCGAGTACTTCAGGGATAAGATGTTGCTTGTGCAAGCTCAGGATAATGGTGCAGCTTTGGATGAAGAGGAGTTGTTGTTTCTTGTTGAGGTAAATGCTAAGACATATGATGCAGATGTGGATGAGCGCCAATTCGGAGATAGTCCACAATCATCAGAATGCCTTTCAAATCGCTGATTGTGATGCATACGACTCTGACGTTGATGATGAACCAACTGCACAAACCATTTTCATGGCTAGCATTTCTCCAATGGTCCCTCCTAAAGTCTCTTCATCACCACAAGCTGGTCCATCCAAAGACAAAATCATTTCTGAGGTACTAAAACTATAAGATGAAGTTGATGAGCAAAAGATACATGACAAAGTACAATCAACTGAATTATTGAGTCGATATTGAAAATATGGGTAATATCAATGTTGTCCCATATGATCAATATGTGAAACAAAGTGAAAGTGAGATTGTACCAAGTGATGTATCTTATGCAATCAATGATGACTATGCTTTTGATGAATACAATGCATGTGCCCCCGATGATTATGTTATCTCGAACTTAATGCATATAAAAACGGTTGCTATTTATGAACAACGAGCTAAGTTTGAATTAACCACCCGTGAGCAGTAAATGGATGACCAAATGCATGTTATTAGAAAAAGTAACTTTAGAGAAGAAGTCTTAAAACAAGAGTTAAACTCCTTACAAGAAAAGCTTTCTAAAACTGCTAAGCAAAAACAGGAACTTCAAGAAAATGTTAAAATGCTTAAGCAAGAATTCAATGCTAAGGAATCAAAACTTTTGAATGATTTTTCCAATCTAAAAACTTTGAAAAACAAGCTTGAAAATAAGTTGTACGTACAAGGAAATACCATTCAGACTTCTCACTTGATCACTAAGCATAGAGTTTTAAGCGATAAGCATAGCATTCCCCTTGTTGAGGAACTAAATCCAGAGGTCATTAAAAAGGCTAGAGCTGCTAATAAGGTGATCTATGATGGAAATGAGATTCTTAAACCTAGACAGAAACCTAGTTGCATTGAGTGCACGGAGGAAGATAGAAAATTAGATGATACATCTAGGGAGAAAATGAATAAGAAGCTAGAAGACCCTGAATGTAAAAAGAATAACATAACGATCAAACCCCATGATTACAAGAAGGAAAATTGGATTTCCTTAAACAAGTTTAAGTCTCAAACGTTGTTAACACCGAACAAGTGTTCGAAAAAGGACTTAGATAAGCAAAAGCAGAGAATCTTGTTGTTACAAACCCTCCCCTTAGGAAAATGCCTGCAGCATCAGTGTATCCTCCAAATACACCAATGCATTTAGTTCCTAGAACTATTGCCACTAAGAGCAAGACCTTAATCAACCAATATGTTATTTTTCAACTATTTGTCGATTTTGAGAAAACTTGTAAGAAAAGGATCACACCTACTGGGATAACTGAAGGGGGAAGGGGTTTTGAGCAAACAAAAGAATGCTATTTAACTGAGGTCATGCCTTTCTTTAAACAACTAAAACATCATTTTGAGAGTCTTAAAAAGGGGATGGATTCAGATATTAAAGGAATGGAAAAGGAATTTGATGCAATGATAGTTGAGGTTAGTGACTATGAGCGAGCATTAAAATATAATGAGATTGAGAGGAAGAACTTGCATACCTTGAATGAGAATCTTATTTCAGAATGCATTGCTCAAGATGTGTTTTACACTGCTACAAGTTGTTCCATTAATGCTTCTCAATTTCATGAATTATCTGTTGCTCTAAAAGTCTCCCATGATCGTGTCATTGAGCTTGAAAAACTAACTCTAAACTGCATGATAAGGTTGAACAGGATGATCATGATAACCTGGTAAAACAGTTTTCTAAATCGGAAGTTGAGCACCTTGCTTTGCAATTAAAATATCAACATCCGAAAGAAAATGTTAAAACCTCAAATATCAAGACATCCTTGGATGTTCCTGAATTTGATGCAGCTTTTGAAATTAGCAAACGTGATGAACAGATTAGAGCTCATTGTAACATAATCGAAAGTTGAAAGCCCAAATCTCTCAATTAAAGGGTGAAAAGAACAATGTGACTGGATCCCAAATGCCTCCTCCTTTAGATTCTCAGGACTCTCAAACTTTTCATCTTCAAAACTTAGTTAATGCCTTACAAAAGGAAAACGAGAGTTTTCTAGAAGAAAATGAAAAAGTTAAACGACACTTTAAAGAGTTATATGATTCAATGAAAGCCACTTGTGACCAAAACAACGAAAAAATAACGTCTTTACAAAAGGAAATTGAGAATCTGAGGAGTCGTGAAAATGGGAACCGCCACTTGTTTTTAAAAAGAATGTTGCATCAAAGTCATCCTCGATGCAATATATCTGTGATCAGTAAATACATTCCTCTTCATCTTATGAATAATGAACTTGCGTTTCATGACTATTGTGCTTACCTTAAGGATAGTCTAGAATGTCTCCGTGAGATTGTTGAAGAGGATTTCATTAATAAACCTCTTGATAGATAAATTAGGTTTGCTTGCATTCAGGCCAAACGATCTCAAGAGCTGCTAGAATGTGTAATTGCAACATGTCCTAAATCCTTAGGTGCGAAAGGTAAAGCTGTGATGCCTTGTTCTATGCCTAGTGCCAAGCATACAAACCATTCTATGCCCAGTTTTAAGAAAGTGAACACCAATGTGCTTTCAAGTAGTTCAGATCCTTGCACATCTAGTTCATGAATGCAAAAAGTAGATCAACCAACTAATGTTCCCATAATTACCTCTACAGGAGTAATCAGTGACATTAAAGCAAGCGGGTCAAAGCCTCCATGCATTACCAAGCAAGATAGGACCTCGCAAGCTAAGAATGTGCATTGGAAGAGAGTAGAAGACCAACCTAGGAACTTTAAGTTTGAGTTGAATAAAATGAATCGTGTTGATTCTTGTATTAGCCATAGGCGCATCAGTAATTAATTCAATTCGATACTATTTGCAAACCATGTAATGATGTCTGCTTGAATTCTGTTGCTAATCATGAATATGGTGTGAATGCTTTGTCTAATACTGTCAAATGCCCAGTTAAAATTGTTAATGCTAAAAATCATGCAAAGAAGGCTAAAAGGCAAAAGCGAAAGAAAGTTAGAAACAGTGGAAACCCACAGGAAGAACATTTAGTAAGATAGGTTATCAATGGATACCTTTTGGCCATAAGTTCAATCAGTTCTGCCCTCAATCTGCTAAGACAATGCCTAATAGAAAATGGATGCCTACTGGTAGAACTATTCCCTTAAGAAGTGAACATACTTTGAATAGGTCAAATACGAATACTAGCACTACATCTATTTCTGATGATTCCATTGCTCCTATTTCTGATATGGGTGTTTCTATCTCTGATGTGGGTGTTCCAATCATCATTACTAACCAAGTGGAACCCATTCTTGCATGGGGATCCCAATTATCCAGCTATCCATTCTTGTCTGTGTTCAATTGCGATCGCTCAAATCGCTCGTGGTACTTGGACTCAGCCGCTCCAAGCATATGACCGAGACCGGTCATGCTAATGAACTTCGTGAGTAAATTCATTGGGACTGTTAGATTCGGGAACGACCATTTTGGAGCAATTATGGGTTATGGTGATTATGTTGTTGGCAAAAGTGTAATCTCTAGGGTATATTATGTGGAAGGTCTTGGTCATAATTTGTTCTCTGTTGGTCAATTCTGTTATTCCGATCTAGAGGTGGCTTTTAGAAAACATACTTGCTTCATTAGAGAACTTGATGGTGTGGAATTATTAAGAGGTACTCGTGGTTCTAACCTATACACCATCTCTATCGAAGACATGATGAAGTCTTCTCGAATCTGCTTGTTGTCAAAGGCTTCTAAAACAAAGTCATGGTTATGGCATCGTCGTCTCAATCACTTAAACTTCGGCACCATTAATAACCTTTCCCGAAAGGATCTTGTCAGAGGCTTACCCAGATTAAAATATGAAAAAGATCATCTTTGTTCAACTTGCCAATTGGGTAAAAGCACGAAATATGCCCACAAACCAAAACCCACAAATTCAGTAATGGAAGTTCTTCATACCCTTCATATGGATCCGTGCGGACCAATGAGAGTGCAAACGATAAATGGGAAGAAATACATTCTAGTAGTTGTTGATGACTACTCTCGATTTACTTGGGTAAAGTTTTTGAGGACAAAGGATGAAACTCCGGATGTCATCATCAAACTAATCAAACAACTTCAGGTTCGACTCAACAATACAAATGTAATTGTTCGAAATGACAATGGCATGAGTTTGTTAACAAAGACTTAATTCAGTTTTATGAAAGTGTTGGGAGCAGTCATCAAAGAAGTGTTCCTAACTCCTCAACGAATGGTGTAGTTGAAAGACTAAATCAAACTCTTGTGGAAGCCGCAAGAACAATGCTAATTTATTCAAAGGTTCCAATGTTTCTATGGCTGAAGCCATTGCCACGCTGCTACACCCAAAATCGCTCCCTTATACACACCTCTCATGGAAAAACTCCATATGAACTTGTTCATAAACGAAAACCTGACTCTCCTACCTTCGTTGGTTTTGTGCTATCCAACTAATGACGGTCAAGACTTAGGTAAATTAAGAGCAAAGGCAGATATTGGAGTTTTTGTTGGTTATGCACCAAACAAGAAGGGTTACAAAATCTACAACAAGAGAACCCGAAATATCATGGAAACAATTCACGCTACGCTCGATGATCTCGACCGGTCAAATGGCTCCTGGACAATCCAGCTCGGACCCGACTTCAAAAACAGTCCCATTGGTTCATCCCTTGTACCAAACTCATTTCCAAGAACTCCATATGTACCTCCATTCGAAGATGATTTAAAGAAATTGTTTGATCCAATGTTTGATGAACACTATGAACCAAATGCTGATGAAATGCCAATTCCATCAACAGAAGCTGCTCCTATCCCGGTGAATGAAGTCAACCCTTCAGTCTCAATATCATTAAGTCAAGAAGCGCCTGCAGCTGATCACTCTGTCTTATCAACAAATCATCAATCATCGTATGTACATCATGGAATTGTTTATGGCATCAATGATGAAGTTAATCCCTTTGCTACTCCCAAAGATGCACCATTTGAAAATATCTTTGCTCCTGAATCATCATCTGAACCATCTTCATCAGGAGACATCGACTCTGCTACTTCACTTCCACAACAACAACCACATGAACACCTTAGAAAATGGACACATGATCACCCATTGGACAACATCATTGGAAACCCTCTCGCCCAAGATCCACACGAAACAACTTGCAACCGATGCCTTATGGTGCTTCTTCAACTCCGTACTCTCTAAGGTCGAACCAAAAGACATTAAAAACGCCATGAATGAAGATCACCGGTTCAATGCCATGCAAGAAGAAATTCATGAGTTTGATCGACTTAATGTATGGGAATTAGTACCGCCCAGATTGTGCTATGATCATTGCTCTAAAATGGATCTTCAAAGTGAAACTTGATGAGCATGGTGATGTCTTAAAAAACAAGGCTCGATTGGTTGCAAAAGGATACCGTCAAGAGGAAGGTATTGACTTTGAATAATCATTTGCTCATGTTGCTCGTATCGAGGCAATCAGAATCTTCTTGGCTAATGCTGCAAGTAAGAACATGGTCGTATATAAGATGGATGTGAAAACCGCCTTTCTTAATGGTGATTTGAAAGAGGTGGTTTACGTCACCACCAGAGGGTTTTGTGAATCCAGAGCATCCTACTCATGTCTATCGCTTGAAAAAGGCCCCTTACGGTTTGAAGCAAGCTCCTAGAGCATGGTATGATACGCTATCAAAGTTTCTTATATCTACTGGATTCAAAGAAGGGAGCAGCTTGATCCGACATTGTTCACCGAAAGTCGTGCAAACATTTAATTCACGCTCAAATTTATGTTGATGATATTATCTTTGCCTCGACTGACCCCAATGAATGTGATAGTTTTTCAAATGAAATGGGTTCCAAATTTCAAATGTCAATGATGGGACAAATGTCATTTTTCTTGGAATTACAAATTTCACAAAGTCCCGGAGGCATTTTTATAAATCAATCTAAATATGCAAATGAGATTTTAAAGAAATTTGGATTTGTTTCATGTGACACCGTTGACACTCCCATGATTGAACGTACTAAGCTAGATGAGGACCACTCAGGGATCACGGTAGATCAAACGAAATATCGTAGTATGATTGGATCCCTGATGAGATCCCAATTATCTGACTATGGCTTTGAATTCAACAAAATCCCTCTGTACTGTGATAATAAAAGTGCTATTGCTCTCTCATGCAACAACGTTCAACACTCAAGAGCAAAGCATATCGACATTCGACATCATTTCATCAGGGAACAAGTGGAAAACGGTGTGGTGGAACTCTATTTTGTAAAGTCAGAATACCAGTTAGCAGACATCTTCACCCAAGCTCTTCCAAGAGAACATTTTGAGTTTATTCTTCCTCGAATTGGCTTGAAAAGCATTCAACCAGAAACACTCAAACGTCTTCAGGAGGAAGACGAGGAGTAAAGGTCTTTCTTCATCCATCATTTGTATATATTTATTCAAAAAAAAAACAAAATACAAAAATATAAAACTTTCAAAAATCCATAAAAATAAATAAATAAATAAATAAATATATATATATTTCAAAAAAAATATTGTCTTTTTGTCATTTTTTTTACCTCGATTCGATAATATCTACGGTCTTTGTGCTGTCATTCAAAGAATGACACGGGACTTTATATGTTGTTCGAATGTTAAAAAAAAAAAAAAAAATCAAAAAATCAAGAAATATTTTTGGGAGAAAGTAAAACAATGGTTTATTGTCATTTCAGGCAGTAACCCGCTTTTCAAAGAAAGAACAGAGCCATGCTTTATATCATGTTTCAAACCTAATGCTCTGATTCTTAAAACAAATGTTTGTCACTAACAAGACAAATGTTTAATTTCAAATGTTTTTCCTTCTAATGATTCCTCTGAAAAATATTTCAATCTTATGAAAACTCAATTGTTTTGAAAACACTTCGGACTATATTTTTGAAAATCAAAAGAATTTATCAAGTGTCAAAATCTCAATCCATCAATCAACAACTTTCGTCATTGATTGAGGGGGAGAATGATTTTTCAAATTAATTCAAAAAGTGTTATTTTCAAACAATTAGCACGTAAATGAGCAAGGTCGACTCTAAATGTTTTACAATATTTTACACAATTGGTTCAAGACCTTGGCTATTATTATGTTTTCAAAAGATAATCATGCATGTTTAATCAATGGAGTTTAAAGTCTCAAAATCCAATCCTTATCAGTTAAAACGTTTTCATAATCAAGTCACAATTCTCCTCAAAAGCTTTCAAAATCAATTTAAATCTACAGAGATCACAAATCTCAAATGATTTGAAAATTGTGATCGGGGGAGAATTTGTGATTTAAATTGGATTTAAACTGATAATTCGATAAATGGTTTCATAAGTGTTTAGCATGTTTTCCTCCCCGCATGTGACAAACGATTTCAAATTTTCCATGCACATGTTGAGGGGGAGCATCTACTTTAAACCTCAAATTATTGAAACGTGATTGAATTGTCTCTAAGTGCAGGTTCCCTCTAATGTGTGCAAAACTCTCTCAAACTTCGAGGCACATATTGAGGGGGAGCAAACTTTTGAAAACCTCATCCTTCCTCAAAATGTGTTATCTACTCAAATTGATTGGGAAGTGATGATGATCATTTTAGAAAATGTTAATAAAAAGATTGGACCTTTCATTCTTAATCTAATGATTTCAAGGATCTCTTGCCTCCATGTGCTAAACAATTTCTGAATTTTTATGCATATGTTGAGGGGGAGCATTTCTAAAATATCAAAACAATTAAGATACAAAATGCTTTGATTCTATATCACAAGTATCTTGATTGATTTTCAAATGGTTTTCAATTGGTTCCAATGGCAGATGAACAATACCAGAAAGGCCGACCAACTTTACTTTATGTATGGTGATATAAGGATGATAAGGTTAGGTTGAGGTCCCATGATCCGCCAGATCCGGAGGGATCTACCCAGGGACAATCCACTAGTTAGTGTAGAAGTCCTTAGGTATGATGATAAAAGGAGAAAAATGAGATATGGGAAGATTTTGGACTGAGACTGAGCTAGTACTGGAATAAACCCAACAAGGTTCTAGTAATGAAGTCTCGGTAAGCACTGAAGGGGTTGAAGAATGAAAAAGAAATGAATATGAAAAAGTTGAAAAGAAATAACCCTCCATTTATTCAACCTTAGGGCAAAAACCGGGTTCAATTCATATACTACTGGTGGTTACCAAGGTAACATCGGTATTGAAGACAAGACGTCATGGACCCAGTGACGCACTGCACTTCAACTTTCCAAACCACTCAAGTTCCTCTTAAAAGGGCTTGTTTCATTCTCACGGGGAACCGACATAATCTATCGACTTTCTCTTAGAGATTGCTGATATTGAAGTAAGAGACCCTCTCCCTAGTCTCCGGCATAGGAACCAAATGTGCACAATTGAGTCTAGAGCCACGAGATCATCATATAAATCTCTTTAGGACACTTTCAATGAAGACTCTCTGTTTCACACAATGTAGAAAGAGAGATTATATCTTATGAGTCCTACGCATTATCCTTGTGGTATTGCCAGAACATCTGAGTGATATGCATACATATTCACAATGAAGATGGAAAGCCTTCTGGAGCCAACATCAAACAAGCTCCTGGTAGGTGGCATGTGAGATCTATCCAATAGATCAACCATGTGACAACTGAACAGAAACGATGGAGCGATTCAATCTTTTGAATCAATCCTGGTTCAGGTTATGGATTGACGGATACCTTTGAAAACCCGGTCATTGTGCTTAAAAACTCTTTTCTTTAGCACATCGACTGTGTACTTATTTCTCAAAATAAAAGGTGTTTATGATTGATAATTGATTTTCATTAAAATCTTCGTTGTATTGCAAAAACAATTTCTATTGAGCAGTACACGATTGTTTTTCAAATCTCTTTTCATCAATCAGTGAATCTCATTTCGCTGATTCACTCACTCTGTGTTGTCTTCTTTGAGACGTTCCGGTTTGAGAACAGCTAGAGCAGCTGTGAAACCCTTTCAATGAAATTCTTCGGAATAATACCTGATCACATGCAGTACTTGTACTAATCAATGGGGAACCGTGGGCCGTGTACCTCAATTCAAGAAAAGTGAGCAAAGACACTCTTGTGCACTTTATTGCTAACTGTTTTATGCAGGAACACCCGACGTTTGCAACTGATCAGAATGGAGCGGTCAATCCATAGCCGCATGCTCACAAAACACATTCAGTTCTAAAGATATCATGATTAGTGCATCAATGACTCTGATATTATCACTCCATGCTTCTGCTACGCTGCTGCCAATATCATAAATCTACTATAGCTTCCGCTACTCTGATAAGAATATATCATGATCCAGAATGTGAGCATGTCGGTCCAAAAGTCACAACATCACATAATACCAACACCACAATGGATGAGTCAGAGATTTATGTGGCTGATGATCTCAAAAGCTGACTCAAAACTCAGTATCACGTGGATCACTTAAAGACCTCCACTCAGATTATCCAAACATGCAAAAATGAAGAATCAAAGACTACGAGCTACAGAACAAAGAACATGAACAAGAATCCAAGAACAATCTCTATGTAATATCTGTTTGTATTCTATGTTATTTTAATGTGTGTTTGAGGTGACCTCCCTTAGGGGGAGATAGTTAGGATTTGGACAATCCAGTAGTTAAAGTGTCGGTCACCTCAAGTATATGTATTCGTTAGAAAGCTCGTAGTCGTAGTTATTTAATGCTATGTAGTATTTAGTTAAGTAACACCGTGGAGGACGGACGGGTCTTTACCCACTGTATGCCTGATCCACAGCCCGTCAGGTGGCGTTTTATTGTAAGACTATAAATACTCTCTACCTCCCAAGGTAGAGAGTTGGAGCTCATAATAAGATTTTTCTTTCTCTCACTAAAGTTCCCAAACCTCTAACTTTCTCTCTCTAAAACTCATCTTGAACGCCTCTTGTGTTACTGATATGATGTGTTTGTGAAATCCAATATGTTACAGGTAATCTAAACACTCCACTTTGTCTTAAATGACTCCCTAGGATAGAACAACACTATAGTTGACTTTTGTACATGCAATTTGAAGAACCTTAGTGGCTTAGACTTTAAGTCACTTACCTAGTTTCTTCCTTTATAAACAACTTGTTTTGTACTTCCAAATCACCACTCAAACACTCATTATCAGTAGCTAAAACTTCCTTCTTCACATTCTTATTTCCAACTTTTCACCATGAGAAAAGCACCTAGTGCAACCTCATCAACCAAAGAATCTCCCAAGAAAATTGCTCGTGTTGTTCATGAAGTTTCCTCAACCGAGTCATCACCCATCAAAGCTTCTAACACTACAGTTTCTTCCCAACAAACTCTACCACCCAAAGCTAGGAAAACCGCTCGAATTAGTATTCGACCTTGTAGCTTGGAGAAACCTTCCCCAAACACTACTGTACCTCCTAAACCAAACACTCCTATCTCCACCAAAGCAACTAAACTTTCTCCTCTAGAGCCTAGAATACTCTCCTTCACCACACCTCTTTCAACTCCAAATATTTACTCACTAGAAGACTTGCCTCCTAGGTCTTCTCATCCACCACCATTGCCCACATTCTTATCAATTGAGAAAAGGGAACCACAACAACCTTCTCACCAAAACCTTGGTGTAGGAACTTCACTAGAACCCGTGTCTCCCTCTCTTTCACCCTCAAATAATCTATTTTGGATTATGAGAAATAACCAAACTCAACAACCAGACCATATGGAAGTAGATACTTCTTTACCTCCACCACCAACTCATATATCACCACCTTCATCCTTAGTTGAACCACCTCCTACTTCATCAAATTTACCTCCTCAAATCCCTCCATCTTTTGTGGAACCTCCACCCTCCTCATCAAACTTACATCTAATCCCTCCATCCTTTGTGGAACCTCCACCTACTTCATCAAACCTTCCACCTCAAACCGTTCCATTCTTACCACCACCACTTCCTAGTCATGACAATAATTGCCTTCATTGTCATCATGTCCAAGGGTTAGTACATGAAGTACGTGATGAATTGCGTTTCAAGTTCTATCACCTTCTTGAATGATTTGACGAAGTCAACAAATCAAATCGTCCCTAACTGGTGCTTCCTCTAGTCCTAGGCGCAACTTAGAATTGTTAGGAATTTTACTTTAATACATGTTTGTATCACTTTCTTAGTTTTAGAGATATGTGTTTCATTTCTCTTGTTTTATTAAATGAAACTACATGTTTGTATGCTATATAGTTATGTGAATATGCTTTTTGCAACAATACATACCTCATTTGGACGTTTACGTCACTATTTATATCTACATTACTGCCAATAAGTTTTAGGTACACGGTTCCCAAGATTTTGCCTGGACGGTCCCCTCACATGAAGGATTCGGCAGAACCGGTGAACAGATTACTACTTTTTAAGCTAATTTGAAGCTCATTTGCAGGAAACAATGCACCATATACTAGTTTTCTAACCTTTGTTTTGTTGATTTTCAAAATACACATGAAGACTTTGACGCCCTCAACAAGGGGGAGCTTTTCGTCAAAGCAAAGCATTACGAAAAACTTGCAATATATTCACTTAGGCTTCCTAACAACTTGACGCCCTCATTAAAAGGGAGCACTCGTCAAGGGGGAGCATTTTATCAAAGTTAGAAACATTGCAAATTACTTGCAATACACTCGTTTAGTCTTCCTAATTACTTGACGCCTTTAACAAAGGGAAGAATCCTTCAAGGGAGAGCTAAGACGAGAATCTCTTTCTTACCTTACTACTTCTCTTTACATGTCTTTCTCTAACTCTTTCTCATTTTTTACTTTTCACAAGTTTTTCTCAAAACGTTTTCCACTATGTGTTAGTTTATTTTCGATGCTCTTTTTGTTTCGACAAAAAAGGGGGGGGGGAAGAGAGTAAAAACTCCAATTCAAATTTTTACGAATTTTATTTTTCCTTAAAATAATCTTATGTTTTGTCATCAACAAAAAAGGGTAGATTGTTAATACAAATAAACCATAAAAACGTTTATTTATATTTTACGATCTTCTAATGTTTTGTCGATAACAAACGTAAAATCATTTTAACAAAATAAATAAAATACGTAAAAGCTTTGAGCCAATAGTTTACTAACACAATTTTACTAAACATATTAAAACCATCAACACATGTTTAGTTAAATAAGTTATATAAAACCAAAGACATCTTTATAAACCACTTACAAGTAATATTGTTTACTTGCATTTTATAAAAATGTATATGTACTTTGTATATGTTGTAATGGGTAAATAATGGGTAAAAACCAAAGTCCATAACCCATGACCCAAGACCCATGATCCATTGACTAGGTACAATGAATCTTGTTGGGTAAGAACCAAAGTCCATAACCCGTACCCATGGAGCATGATCCATAACCCATGACCCATTGCATGACATCATGCATGAAGTCATGTTGGATATTATCCATGATCCATGACCCAAAGATCATGACCCATGACCCAAGATCCATAACCCATTGACTAGGTACATTGTATCTTGTTGGGTATCCATAATCAATAGTCCATGACCCATGGTCCATAACCCATAGCCCATAAACCGATTTGCAACCCAAAATCCGGACTAAACTGACCCAGTAGCCGGATCCCAGGAATTGCACTGGCCGGATTCCTTGGGTGAGGAATCCACCAAAACCGTGGGACAGTAGGCTTGTTTTGCCTATAAATAGTGAGCCATTTATCTCTTGCTCACCACCACTCTTAGATATACTTTCTCTCTATATTCTAACCTCTCTAACCACAGATCCAAAGGATCATTCTATGTAGTTTTATCTTTGTGAGATTTTCTAGGTTCCTCTTAAAGGTGAGATCACCACCTCTTAAAGACATGCAAGCTTAAGGTCATGAGTTGCTTAGCTTCGTCATCATCAAGACCACTGAAGTGCATCTTGTTGATAGTTCTTTCTTCCCTCCATAGAGTGTCATGTTGAAGGCATTAGTGAATGGTGCCGAAGGTATACATCCGATATGGTGCGTCGATTTATAAGTTGTGTAGTTTGGGTTAAAGAATATTGATGTCCTTTCTAGTATTGTAAAAAGGAGTGTGTCTCCTTTGGGTAGTTTTGTTGGGTATTAGTGTTGGGTAGTAGTTCCTCCTTTGTAATGGAACTCGGTATCTAGCCTTGTACCGGATAAAGTGTAGGCAACGTTGTGATAAGTTTGGTTCTACCTCGTGGAAGAACTCGATGTCTAGCCTTGTACCGGATAAATATTAGGGGACGTTGTGAAGGCTCCTCCGGCACATTAAGGAGCTTGTGTTATGTAATGCTTAGAAGCTATCGAGTGAGGTACTTGGGGAGTGGAGTAGGGCAAGGAAGGTGTCCTTGTAACTGAACCACTATAAATACTCGTGTTGTGGTTTTGTGTCTCTTTACTCTTTATTCCTTGCATAACTTACTTATATGTTTATCTATCAATATCCAACACACAATCTAAATAGATTGACATAAGTTGATCTAAATACTTTAAAATGAAGTTTAATCGGCAAAACTATTCAACCTCCCTTCTAGTTTTCTACAATGTCTGTTTGCTTGTTTTGTGTCTCAAGAAGAACCTAAGAAGGTTACCTACACTCTCAAAGATGAAGCCTGGGTTGAGGCTATGCAAGAAGAACTTCTACAATTCAATTTGCAGAAGGTATGGGTTTTGTAGATCTGCCTGATGGAAAAAAGGCAATTGGGACAAAATGGTTATTCAGGAACAAAAAGGATGAGAGGGGCATTGTTATCAGGAATAAGGCTAGACTGGTAGCTCAAAGATACACATACCAAGAAGGGATAGACTATGATGAGGTCTTTGCCCCAGTTGCTAGGATTGAGACCATTAGACTATTCTTGGCCTATGCTTCTTACAAAGACTTTACAGTGTAACAGATGGATGTCAAGAGTGCATTTCTTTATGGGAGGATTGAAGAGGAGGTATATGTTTGTCAGCCTACAGGTTTTGAAGACCCATACTTCCCAGACAAGGTGGGGAAGGCTCTCTATGGTTTACATCAGGCTCGCAAGGCATACTATGAAACATTTGCCAAATATTTGTTGGACAATGGTTTTCATAGAGGAAAAATTGATTAGACTCTATTCATAAAGAGGATGAAGGGAGAAATCTTGTTGGTTCAGATATATGTTGATGATATCATCTTTTGGATCCACCAAGAAGGAGTTATGTACAGAGTATGAGCAGCTAATGCATGAAAGATTTCAAATGAGTTCTATGGGTGAACTCACTTTCTTTCTAGGGCTGCAAGTGAAACAGAAAACATATGGCATATTTATCAGCCAAGATAAATATGTGAAGGAGATTTTGAAGAAGTTTGGATATGAAAGTGTGAAAATTGCTAGTACTCCTATGGACAACAACAAACCTTTACTTCCAGATGATGATGGTGAAGAGGTTGATGACCACTTGTACATATCCATGATTGGATCATTGATGTATTTGACAACATCTAGACCAGACATCATGTTTCTTATATGTGCTTGTGCTATATTTCAGGTCACTCCCAAGGCTTCATATCTGCATGCAGTGAAGAGGATCTTTAGGTATCTGAAAGGCCAAACCGAATTGGGCCTTTGGTATCCAAACAATTCTTCATTTGGTCTGGGAGCCTACTCAGATAGTGACTATGCTGGAGCTTGTTTGGATAGGAAGTCAACAATAGGTGGTTGTCAATTCCTAGGAGACAGGTTGATTTCTTGGCAGTGTAAGAAGCAGACTGTGGTGGCAAACTCTTCAACTGAGGCAGGATATGTGGCTGCTGCAAGCTGCTGTTGTCAAGTGCTCTGGATTCAGAATCAGATGCTTGACTATGGGTACAATTTCATGAACACTGTTATTCACATAGATAACAACAGTACTATTTGTATCATTAAAAATCCAGTTTTACATTCTAAGACTAAACATATAGAGATAAGACACCATTTTATAAGAGACTGTACTGAAAAGAAGCTTATTCAGGTTCTTGAAATTCATACAGATTATAATGTTGCAGATCTTATTACTAAGGCTTTTGATGTGGGAAGCTTTCAATACTTGGTTGCAAGTATTGGAATGCTTAACCCTTAAAATTGTCTTAATCCCTTTGTCTTTGTAAATTTTTGTAAAATGGATTAGTACTGTTAGTTATCTGAGTTTGTACTACTAAGTATAATTAGTACTACTGGTGCTAATTTATACTGGTAGCCATTTGTGTTAACGTAACACCCCCAAATTTGGCACATCGAAAGTATTCGGGTCGTGGGGTGCAACTAATTGGTATCACAACACAAAGTATAGAACAACGGTTTTACATTAAGAAACTTCATAAACAAATGTATAAGGTTACATTATTCAAAAATAGTGTGGAAATACAGGCCCATAATAAAAATAAAGCGGTCCCAAAAATGTCAGAGTATCCTATGACCATGCCTCGCCATGCGAAAAGCCTCCAAAGTAAGTTGTCGCAATAAACCTGAAAATACATGCTAAAAAATGTCAACACGAGGTTGGTGAGTTCATAGATTTGAAATAAAGTAGTAAAGCTGTTTTGCTGTGCTTTTGGTAAACAAGTGGGACAAGTGTGCAAACAATAATAAAGCGTAGGGCAAGCAATAATAATTGATATCCAACCACAACAGAATCATATAACCAATATGTAATCAACATGTAGCCAACCAGCTGGAGCTAAAGCGTGCGTACTTTCACGGCTATGTGGGATTCTACCACGCCGTAAGAACCATGAAGTAAGTACCACGCAATGTGGGATTCTACCACAAAATGATGTACCAAGATAAAGCTTGCGTACTTTCACGGCTATGTCGGCCTCTACCACGTCGTAAGAACCACTAAGTAAGTACCATGCAAAGCTTGTACCACACAGACTGTTCCACACAGCAAACTACTAGTGCACCTAACACAAATATATCCGCACACAAGCATGTCCAAAATAATATAATATGAATTTAGCACAGCGAAGAAATAATGTTATCGTAAAGATATTTGAATAACCGAACAAGTTATTTAGAGAAGTACATAAAGTTTTGAAGAATCAAGTCATTTACAAATATTGAAATTTAGTAAAACAAGCATGTATTCTCCCCCAAAAGTGTTTTCAAAACAAGTAAAGTAGGGGCCATGAACTCACCTCGATATGAAGTAACGCAAGAATCACAACTGACACAACTGGCATCAAGAAGTATAACACAACAATATCGAAAGTACAAGTACAATTGTAGGGATTCGACACAACCTAATATGAATATAGTTAATTCAGAATAAATCTATCAAAGAAAATGGATTTCTGAAAGATAACGTGCCTTAGTTTTCGTGGAATATTAGTATCGTTAGTTTCAAAAGTCCGTTATCAATATCTCAAAAAGTTTAGTTTTAACATTTCGTGTGGTGGTAAGAAAATATGGACTCGACCTACACTCACGCCAGACATAATTCACACCAGGATATAATATATCCCAATACATTATACAGACAAGTCAAGAAATGTTGACAAAGACTCAATAACACTTGCCAAAGCACTAAAACATATAAAAGAAATTAAACAAGTAAGTATCACTTAGCAAATAAGTAATAAGTAAGTAATAGGTAGAGTTTTAGGCATTTACCCAGTAATACCAGATAGCTGATAAAACGTTATCGTTTAGAAAAGAAATGTACGTTTGTTAAAAGGTTTATGATGTAAATAATTAAGTAATTAAAAAGGTTTATTTATTACATTTCCCCAATTTCAATTACCCAAGTCCATTAAAATAAAATTAATAAAGGTATTCATTGGTTATTAGACAATATTTCTTTATTTTATTTTCGATGCGAACCAAATATATTAAATTCATGATAAGTCTAATATATTGCACTCGTTTCGAGTCTAATAAGTTCGAATTGTTCTATGTCCAATGTGTATAATATGTAGAATAAAGTCCATTAAGTATCCGTGTTATCCCATTTTCAAGTCTCAATCCCAAGTAATAAATCCATGTCAAAGTCCCAATTATCAAATCCGTTATGTATTCGCAGTGTCTATTATCCAGAGTAGCAAGTCCCATATAACCGAAACGTACCAATATTTAACACTTAATATATACCTTTCACAAATTTAACACACCCTTTTATTTTATTTGGGCTCAAGGCCTTAGAACAATCATGCTCACCCCATTAGGCTCGGCCCAATGGTTAATCCCAATACACCCTTGGAAGACACCATGGGCTTGGGGATCATGGATCCAACAAACCAACCACAAATCTGCTTGGGTATTGAGACCCACGGATAACACAAACAAACATACCCTGCTTGAAGAAAAATAACACAACGCACCCTATTGGCATGTTGGCACAATAAGCATACACCCGAACCCAAATACAGGTTTACGATACAACCTTATCACAAAAATTAACACCACCGGGAGTTTACTGCTGTTAACCGAGCCAACACAAATTAAACCATAGATTTCACTACACAAATACTGTTGGGATATGAAAGTGCTGAAGAATGATAAAGTACTGGAAAAAGTCAAAGAGTCAAAGTACTGCTAAAGATAAAGTCAAAGTACTGCTGATTGAAGTCAAAGTACTGCAAGATCAAAGAACTGTTATATTCGTTTATAGAAAGTCTTGTAATTCTAGAATATTCTTTATTAGATTACTTGTCGTACAAGGATACATATTGTAAACCGACTAGGGATATCCTTGAGCCTATAAAAGGACCCCTAGATTGGTATTAGAGGTACGAGTTTACGAGTTTTAGAGTTTTACAAGTTCACAAGTTTAGAGAAGTTCGATATTATTAGAGTTGTTAAAGAGTCTGCATAATAAGCAGAGTTAGAGTTATTAATAAAATTGTATCAAGTTAAAGTTATTCTTCTTAGCTTTGTTAAGTAAATTCCGCATACTTAATAGAGTTTGCTCAGTGTTTCTCTATTAATAACTTAGGATTTATCCGAGGTTATTAAACCTTAACAAGCTATTTAAGTTAGTTTGGTTAGAGTACATCGATCCAACCAGTGGTATCAGAGCTTGTGTGGAAACTCTGACTAGGAAGAAACCCTACTACAACAAAACCTAAAGATGTCGACTGATTCTGTTCCACCACCTTCCATCACCTCAATGAGGATTCTTGTCATCAAGAAAGGCGAATATGATCTATGGTGTATGAAGATGAGGCAGTACATTGCCATTACAGACCATGCTCTATGGAATGTAATTGTTAATGGTAATGAAGAAGTTCCAGAACCTATTTATGTTCCTGGACAACCCAAAACACCTAAGGCAGTCTTACCAGCAGCAACCTTAAGGAATCAAAAGAAGGCACTCAACATTCTCTTGTCTGCCATTCCAGATGGTCATCTTCTCAAATTTCATGATGCTAAAGATGCAAAGCAGCTCTGGGCTGCTCTAAAGACAAGATTTAGAGGGAATGAAGCTTCTAAGAAGATGCACAGAAATCTGCTGAAGCAACAGTTTGAAACTTTCACAGTTGGTGAAAGAGAGAGTCTTGATGCTGCATATGATAGGTTTCAAAATCTCCTCAACATGTTGGAGTTATACAAGGCAGAAGTATCAGTTGAAGATGCTAATCTGAAGTTTCTAAGGAGTTTGCCATCTACATGGCATGTGATTGCTACAATGATCAGAGGACAACCAGGTTTGGATGTCATGGACTTTGATGATCTCTACAATCATCTGAAGGTGTATGAGCATGAGATGAATGGCCAAACCAGTTCTAAATCACATAGTATTGCTTTTCTATCATCTGAAAAGAGGAGCAGTACTTCCAACAAAAGTACTGCTTCTCCTACTCAAAGTACTGTGACTCAAAGTACTGTCTCGTATCCTGCTCCCACCCATGCTCAGCAAGCCCCACCAACTACTACTATGCACTCAGATGAAGTTGTGTGCTCCTTCTTTGCACAGCAAGCTAGTTTACCTGTCACTTATGAAGAAGATCTAGCACAGATTGAAGAAGATGCACTTGAAGAAATTGATATTAGGTGGCAAGTTGCTATGATCACTGCTAGGATCAAAAAGTATATAAAGAAGACAGGAAAAAGCATTGATTTCGAACATAAACAGGGAATAACTTTTGACAAATCCAAAATTGAATGCTTCAATTGTCAAAAGACTGGACACTTTGCAAGGGAGTGCACGTTTGCTAAGTATCAAGCAAACAGGACATTTGAGAAACCAAAGCTTGAGCTCAAAGAAATTCCAATTACTGAAACAAAGGCTTTAGTTGCTCAAGAGAAGTTATCAGAAGTTGACTAGAGTGAAGAGTTTGATGACGAACCAGTGACTTACTGTATGGTAGCAGTGGAAGAAGTAGCTGAAGAGTCAGTGGAAGAATTGGACTGGAGCACTGCTTTTGATGAGGAACCTGAACATGCTGATTTGGAATCTAGAGATTGTCTAGGAGAATTTGATTGGAGCATGGAAAGTGAAGATGATCCTGTTCAACTTGCAATGGTGGCTACTTCACCAAGTTCACCCCCTATCTCTAAGGTATGCTCAAATTGTCATGATTTTTTATCAAAAATTACTTGGCAGTTATGTGATTGAAAGAGATAATTGTGTTAGGGCTAGGTCTGAGGTAGCTGGTTATCAAATAACCTTAGAATCTATGGAAGCCAAAATCTTAACACATGAAAATAATGAAGTAGCTTGGGCAGAAAAATATGCACAACAGGATTATCAGTTAAAACTAAGTGAATGGAAATTAAACTGTAAAATTTCTGAAATAGGGAAACTGACTAAGGAAAGAGATGACTTGTTAGCTAAGTTTGCTGCTTGGGGTGAATCTGGTCTGTCACATGTTACTTATGTTCAAAAACAGAGAAGAGCTTACATTAAAACTGGCTTAGGTTTTGGAATGGACTTTGATAGCATAGAAGAGAATCAAACTGATGATGACCTAGAGGATATAACCACTAGTGATGATGAACTCATTAATTATGTAGACACATCTAGTAATGAGGATTCATTTAGTGAACCACCTCCTGAGTATAAGTAAGACAATGGTTATCATGCAGTTCCACATCCCACTGGAAGTCATCAACCCCCTAGGCCTGATGTCTCTCGTTTTGGAGTCGACAGTCTAGAGTTTAGGAAAAAACTAGTTGGCCAATCTAGGTCTGAAACCCCCAAAGAAACCGTTGAAAATAATGTTCAAAGTCAAGTAGTACCTTCAACTCAAAGTACTGCTCCACAAGCAGTACCTTCAGGAAAATCTTTTCAAAACAGTACTGCTAAACCTTTTTGGGATAACTTTGGTCAAAACAAGTTTAATCATTCACCTAGAAGGCAAAATAGTTTTGGTCATAGACATAGAAGAAGTCACTATGGGAGTATGGGTCAAAAATTGTGTTTTGTGTGTTTTAGTCCTACTCATTTAATCAAGGATTGTGAACATCACTCATAATACCTTAGAAAATTTCCAAAGCATAGGTCTGCCAATCAGAAACCTAGAGAGCACAAACCAGTCTGGAATAATTGAAATAGGGTCAATCACAGCAACTTCTCACCAGATCATAGATACCCACACCAGAGAAGACCTTTTTCAAAACCTTCAGTATCCTACAGTACTTTCCAAAGTACGGCTAAGCCAAGACTAGTACTTTCTCAAAGTACTGCTCAGTCAAAACAAGGTACTGATCACACTCTTTGGAATAGGAACCCTAGGAGATCTCATTACTATCAACCTAGAAGGTATTACAATTCACATAGGGGATCTAGATCACAGGAACCAAGTGTTCAAACAGAATGGGTTCAGAGGGAAAGTACTGCTGAGGGATAAACAATACTTTCAACAAAAAGTGAATCAGATGTTTTTGTGATACAAGAAAAAGAGAATGAACTTGTAAAAGAGAGTTGTGTTGAAAAACCATAAAGTTTTGAAAAACCACATGCTAAAAATCAAAAGATAATTCTTGATCATGTTTTGAAAAACAGTGGATATTACATACTCAAAGAATTTGATTTTGTAACTCCACAAGGGGAACACAAGTCAGTAATGGCTTGGGTTCCTAAAACTCACTAACTCTTTTATCTTTGTGCAGGGCAACCCAGAAGAGGAGCTTAAAGATCATCTGATTGTAGATAGTGGTTGCTCTGGAAGTATGACAGGAGACAAAGAGATCCTGTCTGATTTTAGATGTATTAGTGGAGGAAGAGTTGCATTTGGGAATGATCCTAATTGAGGAAGGATTACTGGAAAAGGAACTATCAAAGCAGGGCGTATAGATTTTGAGAATGTTAGATATGTGAAGGAGCTCAAGTTCAACTTATTATCAGTCTCTCAAATCTGTGATAAAAAGCATCATGTGTTATTCACTGACACAGAATGTCTCATCCTCTCTCCTGAATTCAAGCTTGTTGATGATAACTTGGTAGTGCTTAGAGTGCCAAGAACAAATGATGTGTATAGTTTAGACATGAAAAGTCTACATTATTATAGAAGAGTCACATGTTTGGTGGCAAAAGCAACATCTGAAGAAGCACATCAGTGGCATAGAAGATTGGGCCATGAAAATTTCAAGAATATTAACAAACTGGTCAAAGGGAATTTAGTTAGAGGTTTACCTTCAAAGACTTACAAGAATGATCACTCCTGTTTGGCGTGCAAGAAGGGTAAAAAACACAAAGCTTCATGCAAGAAGCTTGAGGAGAGGACTATTAGAGAACCTTTGGAGCTGTTACACATGGATTTGTTTGGACCTATTTCTGTGGCAAGTTTAAACAAGAAAAAGTACTGCTTAGTTGAAACAGATGATTGCAGTAGATTCAGTTGGGTATTTTTCTTGGGATTTAAAGATGATACTTTTGATGCTATTCAGGCACTCATAATAGCACTTGAAAACTAATTGAGAATCAAGGTTAGAGGTATTAGATGTGACAATGGAACTGAATTCAAGAACAAGCTTATGGATGAATTTTGTGCAAACAAAGGAATCAAAAGGGAGTTCAGTATTGCAAGAACACCACAGCAGAATGGTGTTGCTGAGAGAAAGAATAGGACTTTGATTGAAGCAGCCAGAACAATGTTAGCAGATTCACAACTACCTATTCAATTCTGGGCTGAAGCTGTAAGTACTGCCTGCTATGTACTTAACAGAGTATCAGTTACTAAGCCACAGATGAAGACACCTTATGAGTTGCTGATGGGCAACAAACCCAACATTCGTTTTATGAAGCCTTTTGGATGCCCTCTTACTATTTTAAACACAATTGATAATCTGGGAAAGTTTGATGGCAAGTCAGAAGAAGGATATTTATTGGGTTATTGTACCAACAGTAAGGGCTTTAGAGTGTACAACAGAGTCACTAAGAAGGTTCAAGATTGTCTTCATGTTGAGTTTTTAGAAGATCAGGATAATAAAAAAGGTAAAGGTCCTGATTAGATGTTTGATCTTGAAGTTTTAACTCCTTCTATGAACTATGTACCTGTTAGAGAAGAAAATCAGCCTGTGCATGATGGAGAAGACTTACAATATGTTGTTCATGGAGTTCATCTTAGACCTGATGTTGTACCTGATGAAGATCCTGTTAGTCCAAAGCAAAGTACTGATGCTCCAAAGCAAAGTACTGATGCTTCAAAACAAAGTACTGATGAACCAAAATCCTCATTGTCTGCTGAGGATCAATCTATTCAAGAAGAACTTAATCAGTTGCTTCTTCAAGATGTTTTAGCACATTCTTACACTGATGATCATCGAAGATCTTATGAAGAGGCAAAGAAAAAGAACAAGTCTGCAGAGTACTCTCACAGTACTTTGGACAGTACTTTTGAACAAAGTACTGGTGCACCAGTGACCAGTACTTTAGATGATTTGGATGATCCTACCATGCCTGGCTTAGAGGAAACTGATGATGAGTTTGAAGCTGAAGGAATTTTCACAGATTCCAATAAAGATGCTGATTTTACTAATTTAGATGATACTTATGGAGTTCCACAGTCTCCAAGTTTAAGAATTCATAAGAATCATCCTACTGATCAAATCATTGGTCCTTCTACTTCTGTAGTAATGACTAGACACACAGCTAAGAGTTTTTCTAAACCTCACAATGCTTTACATAGCTTTGTGTATAAACAAAACAGGCTTAATCATAAGGACCATCAAACATGTCTGTTTACTTGTTTTATCTCTCAAGAGGAACCCAATAATATTATTCAAGCATTAACCAAAGAGAGTTGGGTTGAAGCTATGCAGGAAGAACTTCTTCAATTTAAACTTCAAGAAGTTTGGGTATTATGTGATCTTCCAGATGGGAAGAGAGTTGTTGGAACCAGATGGGTTTTCAGAGTCAAGAGAGATGAAAGAGGTAATGTCATCAAGAATAAGGCAAGGTTAGTTGCACAAGGCTACAGACAAGAAGAAGGAGTTGATTATGATGAAGTGTTTGCTCATGTAGCAAGGATAGAAGCAATTAGAATCTTTCTTGCTTTTGCTTCTTATATGGGATTTCAGGTTTATCAAATGGATGTCAAGAGTGCCTTTTTATATGGCAAGATTACAGAGGAAGTTTATGTCAAGCAATCTCCTGGTTTTGAAGATCCTAAACATCCTAACAAAGTCTACAAAGTTGTCAAAGCTCTTTATGGTTTACATCAAGCACCAAGAGCCTGGTATGAAAGGCTCTCTACCTTTTTATTGCAACATGGTTATAGGAGAGGAGCTATAGATAAGACTTTGTTTATCAAGAGAGATAAGAAAGATATCATGTTAGTTCAAATATATGTTGATGATATCATCTTTGGAGCTACTAAACAGTCCATGGTCAAGGAGTTTGAGAAGCTGATGCAGAATGAATTTCAAATGAGTTCAATGGGTGAGTTAACTTTCTTTTTAGGACTTCAAGTTAAGCAGTCAAAGGAAGGAATTTTCATAAGTCAAGACAAGTATGTTACTGACATACTTAAGAAGTTCAATTTTGATGACATGAAGCCTGTTACTACACCTATTAAATCAATTAACTCATTGGGCAAGGATGAAGATGGACAACCAGTTGAAGTCAAGTTATACAGATCAATGATTGGCTGTCTTATGTATCTTACTGCATCAAGGCCGGATATCATGTTTGCAGTTTGTTTATGTGCAAGATATCAAGTCTCACCAAAGATTTCTCACATGAATGCAGTAAAGAGAATTTTCTGTTATTTGAAACAATAACCTAAATTGGGGTTGTGGTATCCAAGGGATTCACCTTTTCACTTGGAAGCTTTCTCAGATAGTGATTATGCAGGTGACAACTATGATAGAAGATCAACCACAGGTGGATGCCAATATCTTGGACGAAGATTAGTTTCATGGCAGTGTAAAAAGCAAACGATTGCAGCAACATCCTCTACTGAAGCAGAATATGTAGCTGCTGCAAGTTGTTGTGGACAAGTTTTGTGGATGCAGAATCAACTCTTGGACTATGGGTTCAATTTCAAGAATACTCCTATCAATATTGATAATGAGAGTACCATTTGTATTATGAAGAATCCAGTTTATCATTCCAAGACCAAGCACATACAGATTAGGCATCACTTTATCAGAGATTGCTATGAGCACAGGCTTATTAATGTGGTTAAGGTTCACACAGATGATAATGTAGCTGACTTACTCACCAAAGGTTTTGATGTTTCAAGATTCAATCACTTGGTGGTGAGCATTGGCATGATTAACTACTGAGCTACATTTAAGGGGAGGACTATTTAGTGTTAGTATAGTCCTATGCATTGCTTGAGGGGAGGATATTTATGTTATACAGAAGAATTTGGAAAAATACTGTTTCTTATGAAAGTACTGCTTGGGAAAGTACTGCATACGTGAAAGTGCTGTTTGTCTTATTAAAGTACTGTTCCAACGGTAATATTGAGGGGTAATTATTACTAACGGTAACTTTGGTATTTATGGCTGTGATTTTTTAAACTCACCTATAAATAACTACTCTCCGATTTTCCCTCTCATATTGATACTTTAGAATCTCTTCCTTATTTCTCTCACTTTCATCTATATTATTCGTCATATCTTTTAGTGTGATTATACAATCATCTACGGCGAATCGTCCTACAGTTTCAAAGCACAATATGGTGGCTAATTTAGACAAGACTGAAGCTAATGTGGTTTTTCATGATATAATTGATTATCTTACTGGATCACCACTCAGTTATGCTCTTTTAGTGGAGCCGGATATAATTGAACCCTGGATTCAAGAATTTTGGGCTACTGCTAGGGATAATATGGAGAATGATGAATTTTATATTAGAGCTACAGTTGCTGGACGAACTGTGAAGATTACTGAAGCCTCTATTCGAGAAGACTTATTGTTTAATGATGAAGACGGGGCTATTCGTTTTGATAAGCAGTTGATTTGGGATACTTTTGGGCACATTGGTTATGAAGGGTCTTTAACATAACAAACATTCAGGAAACAACTATTTTGTCCTCAATGGAAGTTTTTAGTGCATGTGTTGCTTCATTGTATTAGTGCTAAAAGTACTTCATGGGAGCAATTTGGATCTAATATAGCATCTGCTATTGCGGGCTTGGCTACAGATCGTGTTTTTAATTTTTCAAGGCTCATTCTTGATGGTATGCTTTCCCACATCACTCATGGTTCAAAATGGCTGATGTATCCAAGGTTTGTTCAAGTATTCCTCAATAAACAATTTTCAGATGTTCCTAAGCCAACAAATCTTTTACCTGTTGTGGTTCAACAAGCCAAAATTTTCACCTTTATGGCTTGGAAGAGTGATCTATTCACTGGAAGGGATACTCCCTTAACTACTTCTATGATGGAAGTTGTTCAAGCTGTTAGAGCTGATGCTGAAGAAGATGAAGCTAGTGAAGGTACTGCATCTGCAAGTACTGCATCTGCAAGTACTGCATCTGCAGGTACTGCATCTCAAAGTGTTGCATCTCCAGAAAGTACTGCATCTCAAGGTACTGCTTCCCTAAGTACTGAAGTTCAAGAAGATGTTGCAGTTTCACCTTCTCCATCTCCACAAAGATCTGTTCCTGATTCTCAACCAGAGGAACATTCACCAGTTCAAGGAGATGATTCACATACTATTTCCCCTGAAGGTTTAACATTGGATAATTATGTTTTGACAAGGGAGTTAGTCAAGTTGAAAAAGACTACTGAGGTTCAAGCTAAACAGATTAAGAAATTGAAACTCAAGTTTCGAAGGCTAAAGAATTTTGTTTGGCCATTGGTTCAACATCATCGTATATGGGTCAAATCAAAGAAGAAGGAGCAAAGACAGTCTAAGAAAACCAAACGCCAAAAGGTTCACAAACAATCTTCTGTCCAATTGGGGAGGAATTCAGAAGAAGAGAATTTGAAAGAAGATGTTGTTAAGGAGAATGAACCTGAAGGTACTGAAGAACATGAAAAGACTAAAGAACAGGTTATTCAAGAAACTGAGGAACAAGTTATTGATGTTCCAGTTCAAAGTACTGAAGATCAAGGTACTGAAGCTCAAAGTACTGCTTTTCAACAACAAGGATCCTACAAGCAAGATTTGATTACTCCAAGGTTGTTAGACTTTGAAGAGGAAGCTGGTCCTTCAACAACTGTACATGAAGAAGTTGTTGGTCCTTCGACTGTTATACAAGAAGAGGAAGCTACACTCAAACCTATCCATACTTCAAGTGATGATGAAATCGTTGCTATAATTTTGCAAGGTTTATCACAACCAAGGAGTGTTAATATTCCAGGAGTGCAAGAAGAGGAACAATCAAGAGTTTCTCAACCTGCTATTGATCCTAAGGATAAAGGAAAAGGTGTTTTGGTAGAAGTAAAGAAGAAGAAACTAACTTTAGCACAGATAAGATCTGCCCAATAAGCTTTGAATGAACAAGCAGCTAGAAAGATTCAAGAGGAATTAAATGCTAAAGATAGAGAAGATAAGGAAAGTGAAGAAGCTCAGAGTAGAGAAGCAGCTAAGAAGTTGCAAGAGGAATTGAATGCTGAAGCTGATGAACCATTAGAGTCACCTATTCCTGTTAGATTCTTACCAAGAAGGCCAAATAAAGCTAAAGACAGAAATGCAATGATGGCTTATCTTAAAAGTCAAGGGTATAAAGGATTGCAGAGGTTCAATTATTTTGAGATGAAACGATTGGATGATTCTGTTAGAGAAGCTTATAAGAAAAGTGTTGAAAGCATCAAAGATTTTAGAGATGAAGCTACTTGGAAAGAAGAAGAGAGAAAGAAAAGTTTAAAAAGAAAAAGAAAAACTAAAGTTAAAGATGTACAGTTCTCAAAGAAAGAAAAAGTAGAATTAAGATCTGAGACTAGGGATGAATTAAGAAATTATCTAAGGATAGTAGATTTTGTGTATTCTAAGGAAGATGCTGATATGAAGATGAACAAATCTCAAATTATTGCTTTTGAAGTTGTGGAATCCAAAGATGGATGTTATCTGATGTTTCATAGAGAAGATGAAAGCTTCAGAGTGTTCAACAGGCTATGGGATTTATTGCACATCATAGATAGAGTAGATTTATTCTATTTATATCATGTGGTGCGAAGTTACTTTGAACAAAATCCATTAGAAGGTATTGGTTTAGTTCTGCTTGGAGATCTCACAACTGTATGGGAAACTGAAGAGCAAAGAACTGATGACATTTGGAAGAATCAAGAGAATTGGGAAATTGTTTACTGGAGATTCTTTGAAGAATCTAGAGTCCATGTTCTAGAGCTGGAAAATGGTACAATGATTCACATGTTTGCAAATAGAAGATATCCTCTTACAGTAGATCTTATGAGGAGAATGCTAGAGCGTGGAATGGAAGTTGAAGAAGACAATGAAATAGCTTGTATGGTCATCAATTTGTTTATCAACTGGACTACTATTGCTGATGATGATGAATAACTGGTATGAATTTTAATTGAATAAATTCTTTTTGAAATATCAGTACTTTATTCAAAGTACTGCTGATCAAATAGTACTTTAATCAAAGTACTGCTTGCAGCTTTTAACCAGTTAAGTGATTTTTGAAAGAAATCTTTTGTTAAGTAACAAATATTTTGGAACAAAGGATGAATAAAATAAATGGTTTTTGAGATGGTAACATTAAAAGGTTATCAATCCACCATGGTTACAAAAGGATTGGCTAATCCATGAGCAAACGGCTCTGGTAAAGATATCTCAAATCCGTTTTTAGTTGACAACTTGCTAATAAGTTGTATGGTAATCAACTCACCATATCAGTTAATGTGAAGAGTTGGCTAGCCCACAAGAAAATGGCTTGTGGTAAAGGCTGTGGAAAAACCATTATATGGTAATTAGTTCACCATGATGAAAGAACTAACTAGTCCAGAAGGGTACAACTTTTGGTAAAGACAAGTCAAATCTGTTGATAGCTGATGATTTGCTAAAAATCATATGGTTATCAATGTACCATGGTATTATACACCAAAACATTTGGCTACTCCATAGTTAATGGCTTTGGTAAAGAGAAGTTAAATCCATTAAATTTTCAATGATTCACCTCTCACAGGAGTTAACACACCTGGAAGTGATGAGAATAGACTGCAACTTAAACTGAATTAATGTACAAATTGTCATATGTTGCTGTGTTGCTGAAAAGATGGAGTTTGCTGGATGATGCTGTAAAAGAATAATTCTAAAGATACTTTGACAAGCACAGAAACTACAGAGATACAATCCAAAGACTAAGACATAATCTTTCCTTAAAGATGGAGCTGTTAAAGATATATTCACAAAGGAACTTGAAGTCAAGCTAGTAGAATTCAAGTTAGGGGAGGATTGTTGGGATATGAAAGTACTGAAGAATGATAAAGTACTGGAAAAAGTCAAAGAGTCAAAGTACTGCTAAAGATAAAGTCAAAGTACTGCTGATTGAAGTCAAAGTACTGCAAGATCAAAGAACTGTTATATTCATTTATAGAAAGTCTTGTAATTCTAGAATACTCTTTATTAGATTACTTGTCGTACAAGGATACATATTGTAAACCGACTAGGGATATCCTTGAGCCTATAAAAGGACCCCTAGATTGGTATTAGAGGTACGAGTTTACGAGTTTTAGAGTTTTACAAGTTCACAAGTTTAGAGAAGTTCGATATTATTAGAGTTGTTAAAGAGTCTGCATAATAAGCAGCGTTAGTGTTATTAATAAAATCGTATCAAGTTAAAGTTATTCTTCTTAGCTTTGTTAAGTAAATTCTGCATAATTAATAAAGTTTGCTCAGTGTTTCTCTGTTAATAACTTAGGATTTATCCGAGGTTATTAAACCTTAACAAGCTATTTAAGTTAGTTTGGTTAGAGTACATCGATCCAACAAATACACATTAAACATACCACACAGATACAAACACCACATTCAAACACACCACTGATACAAACACATCTAAACACACCACTGACACAAACACATCTAAACACACCACTGAATCTATTCACTAAACACACCACTGAATCTATTCACTAAAATGACTTCACATGGGATTTAGCATCTTCGACCACAAAACAGATGAACACATATCAATAGTGACCCAATATAGGGTCTTCATGACAAAAAGCAACAACACACCACAATAGTATTCAAATCCAAATTGAGCCGTTTATCCAACCGGGTATAGATCGACCAGTTTTTAACTTGAAAAATGAAAACACCACTTAATCCAAGTTTTCACCACACGAATTCAATATTATCCTTAATCAAAACGTTTTTAATTCCATATTTTTATTCCACGAACATATTATAACAATAATTAGTTTTAAAAAAATAAGATGAAATAGTTTTGTGTTGAGATTACCCACAGTTGACGAGAGAGAAGAAAGGGGACGAAGACATGGTCGTGGTGACTCGAACCCATCACGAACATAAACCCTAATCTAACCCGACCCATCTTCACATGCTTGAATCAAATCATCAAAGTAGTAGTGGAGGCGGCGACATCTGGTGGCTGATGGACTAGAAGTAGCCATCGATGGTGATGGAGGGCCGGCGTGGCTAGAGGAGTGGCTGGCAAGGTGGCGGCTGCAGTTTAGTGAGGGAAAGTGGTGGGTAGAAAGAGAGTAGCTAGGGTTAGTATTATGAGAGAAACTCTAGATGTATTTTTTATGTAGACAAAAGTATCAAAACCAAGTGATAACATTATAATTGTATAGGGGCGCGGGTGAAAACACCTCCACAGGGACCAAAGCTGCAATTTCAGTAAAATTTTATAAAATAGAGTTTCGGGGCTCATTTGAACTAGCAAACACGCGATAAAATTTACGAAACTTACGCCAATGCGTTCGGAATAATTTTTCCAATAAAAACAAGTGTTTACACGACTAATATCACATAATTGAATAAAAAATCACACTAAAACGCTTATTGAGTTACGGTTGTCGGAACGCTTCGTGTGCGGTTCTTCATGTTTTATGAGATAACTTCTCGTTTTTGAGTTCAAATTGACTCAGGAATGTTCGAAATGAAAAACTATTAATAATAAATAAAATTTTACTATTAAAATAGGTTTGGAAAATTACCAGTTGCTACAGTCTACCCTCCTTAAAAGAAATCGTGTCCTCGCGTTTCAGTTCCAGTTATCCGATAGTGTAATGTCTCAAAAAGGGTGATGATACGTGCAATGGATTTGAGTCTCGTCGAGTCGTCCAAGGGTTTCTCATGAGGGGTAATGGTATATAAGAACCTTATCGTATGGGAATAGGTAACTTTTTTAGTGATGAGACAGTGTTAAGACTTGGTAGACTGTTATCTATAGTTTTCAGGCAGAGGTGTAGGATTCACTCATAAAGTTTGGTTTTGTTACAAAAGAAAGTATTAGCTGTTCAGTTTATGAGGTAGTAGCATAAAATACTTTCCAAAGGAGTAAATAGTTTATAAAAAGGTTTGTAAAACAGTTTAGAGTAGTAGGAAAATAAATTTATTGTTTATGAAATATGAATACGGTCAAAATTTTGATTTCATTTTGTAGGGTGATCGCAAAATATTATGTAGGATGATCGAAGACAATTTGTTGGTTAATAGCGACACAATTTATTATGATGTGAGAGGGTAGCAAGGATGACTGGTGTTCCTCAAGGATGAGTGAAAGATTAGGCGTCCGTTCCCAAGGTCGTGGTTTAGGTTATCCCAAAAAAATTACAAGGGTTGTGTCGAGCATAGAATCTCTACCGAACAGAGAGTTTAACAAGTCCAAAGTGTGACTCTGAGGGAGGGGTCGATTGCTACTAGGAAATCAGTTAGGTTCCTCAGCAGTGTACTTAGTACTCAATGCGGAAAGTACAACGTTCGAGTATAAAGTCATAATTTCCAAAAGAATTCCGACTACCAAACGATATCAAATCAAATTCCAAATACGAGTGAACTTCGATTGGTCCAAACGGTTACGCTAAAAGCATACACGTCGATAGAGCGCAAGGTATTTCATCAAAATAACAGCATCGATGGAACAACATCGATCAAAGACAAGGCTTGAAGTAGAGGCGTCTGTAACAAGACTATAAACAAAGCAGGGATACGAGGATACGGGATGTCCAAATTCTCAACGAGACCCAAAGTCACAAAATATAGTAAATCCAAATTCAAACGTAACCGAGACCAATCCCAAACATTGCAATAAGCTCGATGAACATCATGCAATCCGAATGCAAACTCGCCCAATCAGCTCTAACTCGACCCAATACGAAACAAGGTCAGACGGTTCCAATGATTCCAAAAGTAATCTGAAGTCATATCATGACTAGACAGTGACAAAAAACGTTATATACAGGAGGAAGAATATTGTGATAAACAAGAATTGTGATGCCCATGTGTTGTGTGTGAAGGTAAAAACTTTTATAAAATTCAATGCTTGTTTACACACACCAAAAACTTTACTTTTTTCTGAAATCAAACTAAAAACAAACCGGACATAATATTATTATAACTACTCCCAGTATAGCAAAATTCACCTCTAAGTCGGACATAGGTGATCAGGCTATGTCCCACTGTCCCTGGCTGAATATAGGTGATCAGTCTATATTCATCTGAGGTTCAATGAATTTTGAAATACTCGACTTAGTTATGCGAGCACCATGTCCTTCACTTCCCAAAATTTATTTCAAAAGACCAAACAAGTGTCCAAACTTAATTTTCAATGATGAGGTTGCATATAGAAAGAGGTGAAATGCTACAACAAGTGTGATACATAAGTGTAAGTATGTCGAAGGTACTCATAGTAAATAGCAAAGATAAGTTAGCAAAAGCCATCAAATAGTAAGACGTACATCTCATCAAATGTAACAGAAACAAGTTTGCAAGTGAGGCATCAACTTGGCTGGCAGGCATGTGTCAGTCATAAGGTTAAGTTTTCATAAAAATGGTTATAGTATAGGTTTTGAAAATTACCCAGTTCTTTATAACCTTGGCTCTGATACCAACTGTAAGACCCCCAAATTTGGCACCACGGAAGCATTCGGGTCGTGAGGTTCTACTAATTGGTATCACAATACAAAGTATAGAACAATGATTTTACATTAAGAAACTTCATAAACAAATGTATAAGGTTACATTATTCAAAAATAGTGCGGAAATACAGGCCCATAATAAAAATAAAGCGGTCCCAAAAATGTCAGAGTATCCTATGACCATGCCACGCCATGCCAAGCCATACCAAAAGCCTCTAAAGTAAGTTGTTGCGATAAACCTGAAAATACATGCTAAAAAATGTCAACACGAGGTTGGTGAGTTCATAGATTTGAAATAAATAGTAAAGTTGTTTTTCTGTGCTTTTGGTAAACAAGTGGGACATGTGTGCAAACAATAATAAAGCGTAGGGCAAGCAGTAATAATTGATATCCAACCACAACAGAATCATATAACCAATATGTAATCAACATGTAGCCAACCAGCTGGAGCTAAAGCGTGCGTACTTTCACGGCTATGTGGGATTCTACTAGGCCGTAAGAACCACGAAGTAAGTACCACACAATGTGGGATCCTACCACAAAATGATGTACCAAGCTAAAGCGTGCGTACTTTGACGACTATGTGGGCTTCTACCACGCCGTAAGAACCACTAAATAAGTACCACGCAAATCTTGTACCACACAAAATGTTCCTTAAAAATGTTCCACAAAGCAAACTACTAGTGACCTAATGCAAATATATCCGCACACAAGCTTGTCCAAAATAATATAATATGAATTTAGCACAACGAAGAAATAATGTTATTGTAATGATCTTTTAATAACCGAACAAGTTATTTAACGAAGTACCTAAATTTTCCAAGAATCAAGTCATTTGAAAATATTGAAATTTAGTAAAACAAGCATGTATTCTCCCCCAAAAGTGTTTTCTAAACAAGTAAAGTAGGGCCCATGAACTCACCTCGATATGTAGTAACGCAAGAATCACAACTAACACAACTGGCATCAAGAAGTATAACACAACAATATCGAAAGTACATGTACAGTTGTAGGGATTCGACATAACCTAATATGAATATAGTTAACTCAAAATAAATCTAGCAAAGGAAATGAATTTCCGAAAGACAACGTGTCTTAGTTTTTGTGGAATATTCGTATCGTTAGTTTCAAAAGTCCATTATCAATATTTCAAAAAGATTAGTTTTAACGTTTCGTGTGGTGGTAAGAAAACAAGGACTCGACCTACACTCACGCCAGACATAACTCACACCAGGATATAATATATCCAAATTCATTATACAGACTAGTCAAGAAATGTCGACCAAGACTCAATAACACATGCCAAAGCACTAAAACATATAAAGGAAATTAAATAAGTAAGGATCACTTAGCAAATAAGTAATAAGTAATAAATAGGTAGAGTTTTAGACATTTACCCAGTAATCCCAGATAGCTGATAAAACGTTATCGTTTAGAAAATAAATGTACGTTTGTTAAAAGGTTTATGATGTTAATAATTAAGTAATTAGAAAAGTTTATTTATTACATTTCCCCAATTTCAATTACCCAAGTCCGTTTAAATAAAATTAATAAATGTATTCATTGGTTATTAGACAGTATTTCTTTATTTTATTTTCAATGCGAACCAAATATATTAAATTCATGATAAGTCTGATATATTGCACTCGTTTAGAGTCTAATAAGTTCGAATTGTCCTATGTCGAATGTGTATAATCTGTAGAATTAAGTCCATTAAGTATCCGTTTTATCCCATTTTCAACTCACAATCCCAAGTAATAATCCGTGTAAAAGTCCCAATTATCAAATCCGTTAAGTATTCACAATGTCTATTATCCAGAGTAGCAAGTCCCATATAACCGAAACGTACCAATATTTAACACTTAATATATACCTTTCACAAATTTAACACACCCTTTTATTTTACTTGGGCTCAAGGCCTTAGAACAGCCAAGCTCACCCCATTGGGCTCGGCCCAATGGTTAATCCCAACTCACCCTTGGAAGACACCATGGGCTTAAGGCCCATGGATCCAACAAACCAACCACAAATCTGCTTGGGTATTGAGACCCACGAATAACACAAACAAACATACCCTGCTTGAAGAAAAGTAACGCAACGCACCCTATTGGCATTTTGGCACACTAAGCATACACCCGAACCCAAATACCGGTTTACAGCACAACCTTATCACAAAATTAACACCACCGGGTGTTTACTGCTGTTAACCGAGCCAACAGAAATGCAAACCATAGATTTCACTACATAAATACACATTAAACAAACCACACAGATACAAACACCACATTCAAACAAAACACTGATACAAACACATCTAAACACACCACTGATGCAAATACATCTAAACACGCCACTAAATCTATTCACTAAAATGACTTCACATGGGATTTAGCATATTCGACCTCAAAACAGATGAACACATATCAACAGTGACCCAATATAGGGCCTTCAAGACAGGAAGCAACAATACACCACAATAGTACTCAAATCCAAATTGACCCGTTTATCCAACCGGGTATAGATCGACCGGTTTTTAACTAGAAAAATCAAAACACCACTTAATCCAAGTTTTCACCACACGAATTCAATATTATCCTTAATCAAAACGTTTTTAATTCCATATTTTTATTCCGTAAAAATATTATAACAATAATCAGTTTTTAACAAAAAAAGATTAAATAGTTTTGTGTTGAGATTACCCACAGGTGACGAAAGAGAACAAAGGGGACGAAGACACGGTCGTGGTGACTCGAACCCATCACGAACATAAACCCCAATCTAACCCGACCCATCTTCACATGCTTGAATCAAATCGTCAAAGTAGTAGTGGAGGTAGCGACATCTGGTGGCTGATGGAGTAGCAGTAGCCAGCGATGGTGATGGAGGGGCGGCATGGCCGGAGGAGTGGCCGGCAAGGTGGCGGCTGCAGTTTAGTGAGGGAAAGTGGTGAGTAGAAAAAGAGAGTAGCTAGGGTTAGGATCATGAGAGAAACTCTAGATGTATTTTTTATATACACAAAAGTATCAAAAGCAAGTGATAACTTTATAGCGGTATAGGGGCGCGGGTGAAAATACAACCATAGGGACCAAAGCTGCAATTTCAGTAAACTTTTATAAAATAGAGTTTCGGGGCTCATTTGAACTAGCAAACGCGCGATAAACTTTACGGAACTTACGCCAATTCATTCGGAATAATTACTCCAATAAAAACAAGTGTTTACACGACTAATATCACATAATTAAATTAAAATCACATTAAAACGCTTATTGAGTTACGGTTATCGGAACGCGTCGTGTGCGGTTCTTCATGTTTTACGAGATAAATTCTCGTTTTCGAGTTTAAATTAGCTCAGGAATGTTCGAAATGAAAAACAATTAATAATAAATAAAATTTTACTATTAAAAATTGGTTTGGAAAATTTCCGGTTGATACAGTTAATACTGCTAGTCTAAAATTAATATTATTATCAAGAAAATGGTTTGGTTTGTGTTTTCTTGGTTTTATACTAACATTTGCAGGCAAGGGAAAGTAGTATGAATGTATTTGGATGTGTGAGACCTTTGCAGATCAAGCAAATAGTGTGGTTGACTCCCCTTGATGACTATTCACAAACACATGATGGAGATTTGCTATGCTGATGTTTGTATAGATGCCAAAGCATTGTGAGGCATCTTGATCTTAATTGAAACTGAATTGATGGTCTTAGTTAGTCAGATTTAATCTGATCTAACTCAGTCTTTACCTATCTATCATGTTACATGATAATGTGTTACCCCAAGGAGCTATGGTATTGTGAACAACGAGAAAACGTGAATCTAACACTTTCGTGTTAGATTCAACAACTACCACGAGCTGGAATCCCTGTCAAGAAGGCTCTTAGAATGATTCTATATGTCACACGCAGTACTTAGTACTGAAACCATTGGTTCTCACACAACCAGAGGTCATATGAGACCGAATCTTGATTAAGTGTCTTCCTTTACACTTAATCCCTTCTAAAAATCTCAGTGAAGTATTATTTTGAAAGAAAATTGGGTTAATACTGCTAACAAAATCATTTTGAAAAAGTTTTTATAGTTAGGCAAACGTTTGTACTGCTAGCGTAATATTAGTACTGCTGGATATCCATTTGTACTGTTTGGGAATAACCACTTTTTGAATATAGCTGTTGAGAATTTTTGTTACTTATTATACTTAAAGGGTTTCTAACTTGGAAAATTTTACTTTCTTTCCATATTCTAAAAGATTACCTTTCTCTTAAGATAACAATTATTCAAGTCTGTTATTCTCAAAACCCTAAGTCTTTTCTATAAAAACTCAATTGGCTCCCAAATAAGTTCAATTCACATATTAACGATCAAATCCCAGAAGTCTAAACATTCTTTTAACCCTAAAAATCAGTTCTCTTTAATGGCGACTTTGGAATTTGCTGCTAAACATAATCAGGTTGCATTCTTGGAGAAAATAGAGGAAGTAGGTGACTTCCATGAGATAGTAGACTTTCTGAATCATACCCACATTAGGTATGCTTAACAGTTAACCCTAGTATCTATGTCTTTCACATCAAACAGTTTTGGCAGACTGCTACTGTCTTGAGGATGGAGACAAACAGTCATAAACAACTGTAGATGGAAAACCTATCACTCTTACTGAATCATCTCTTAGGAGGCATCTGCACCTAGAAGATGAGGATTGTATTAGTGATTTTCCAAATACTAAATTTTTTCAAAACATGTCTAGAATGGGGTATGACACAATTGCTCAAAATTAAACTTTTCAAAAAGGTTGTTTTGCCCCACAATGGAGATTCTTTATCCATATTATCCTTCATTGTTTGAGTCCAAAGAAAACCTCGTGGGACCAATTAAGTAGCAATATTGCAACTGCTCTCATATGCTTATCAACAAACATGACTTATAACTTTTCAAGATTAATTTTAGATAGTATGGTGAAAAATGTGGATAGCAAATTCAAAATTTAAATGTATCAAAGATTTATCCAAACTGTTTTGAAAGCAAGACAAGTTCAACTTCAAAACTATTTATCCAACTCCTTGCCTGACACAAAAATGTTTTAGCAATATGAGGATGAAATCTAAGGGGTTCAATGGAATTGTTGTTCCTTTATTTGAAAATATTTTACAACTTAAGGGTTAAGGATCAACAACCCTAGTTTAGTCCCAACATACACCCACTGATCAGTCTAGAACTCTATCAGCCTCACGACCAACTTCATCACCCTATAGGAGTCAATCAAGAGAAGGATCTAGTGTTCCTCAGCACAGATTTCCTACTAATCCATCTGTAGCAGATGAGGCTTCCTCTGGTAGAATAGGAAGGACTGACCCTACTAAATCAGGCTTAGAAGCTGGTCAGGATAGGGGTAACATCAATAAGACCTAACTTATGGCAACATCTAATGTGTCTGGTTCTCATGGACCAGATGCAGGTGATGGACACCCCAGCCACATAGAAAACATAGGGGAAATTACCAGTGACCCACCTCTCCCAGAAGGTCACACATCTGGAAGTGGTGAGGGCAGCATGAAACTAATTAATGATTTGATGGCTACAGGTACTAGTTTGACAAATAGGGTAACTAACTTGGAGCAGGAGCTAAGGAAGACAAAGGTTTTGTACAGAAGAGCATACATAAAGCTCACAGACAAGGTGAAGAAGTTGCAAACCAACGTCAAGTCACTCAAAACACAAAGGAGAACCACTGATGCAGGTTTTACTGACCAGGTCTTAATATTTATAGTGTCTCGTTATACCTATGGTCTACCCTAGTGCACTAACGGGCAGTGTACCCGGTCGTGTGTAGTGTAGTAATCGGTAAAGCCGAGGTCGTCCCAAGAGCTATGTGTGATGGATTATTACTAAGTCTAAGTGTCACAAATTAATAATGGTTTCGAAAGGGATTTAATTAATTAAACTACTAAAACATAATAAAGCAGATAAATGGTAGAGGGAAATCAATAGAGGAGAGTGGTGCTAACCTAGTTAATCCTCCTAACTAGTTATGTCTACGTCTACTTACTGCCAATTATTTCAGGTGGGGTCAAAGTCGAGAGGACAGCATTTGGTCAATTCGCCCTAACCTATCAGCAAAGATGCCACCACAGGAGAAGTCAGGAGCACCGTCATAAGTCATGTTTGATAAGATCGTTTATAAGCTCAGCTAAGGGATCAATAACAAAGACTAATAACATGCACAACGGAATAAACAAATCGTTACTTTATTATTGAACAAGGTTTTCAATCACTAACATTAACTAGTCTTAGACGTTTATAGGAACACGTCTACTAACTAAACTAATAACCTAAGCGTTTACATGAACATACGCCTAGGACACACACACACCTTTAAGTTGACTACATCTTGGAAGACACACATTAAAACCTACACCCCATGTCCTCTTTATATACTAGAGGATTAGGGTTTACAAATCTCTACTAAGGACTAAATAATAAAACTTCTTTTGCAAGCAAGTCCTTCCATCTTTTTGTAGGTTTCCTTCTTGTCATATTAAGTCCCTCTTGTTTAATTCTTTTTGTCTTATCAACTCAAACGTATAATTCCCAACAATGTTGTTCCTGGTCCCCTAAGCCAAGTCATTAAGTACAGCTACATGCTAGATTTATAATAGTGAATGCCCGGCCGTTAGGAACTTAAACACGCACCCCCTAATTCTTAAGTTCATCCAAATGATAGGTGATCAGTTGGTCAAATCGTACAAGTAGAAAGGGTCGTTAGTTGGTCATATCTTACCCTTCCGCTCCCACCGCTCACCTAGGGTCAGTTGGTCATATCTCCTAGGCAATTGGCCTATATCGCCATTCAAAACTACCAAACCAAAGGTGGCTACCAATAAACTATGCATGCATACACTTAGAAATAATTGTACGAAAGTAAAGTAAACGTAAACAAAACAATTAAGGAATCATAACTAGGCTAGCACCAAAAGGTGCTTAGCCGCTCATACTAATCATGCAAACCAATTCAATATTCAAATGTACGAAATACATGAATGGAAAGTAAAAGAAATATAAAACGTTAATGCTTATCGTAGGGGAGTGATTTCTCCCTTGGAGACCAGTATGCTCCTCTAGACCTTGAGCTTTTTCCCACGTTCTCGAGTATTGTATGTGGAATGGAATTAATAGAAATGGGAATTGTGGGGTATTTATAGGTCAGACGGGTTACGGCGTAACAATATAGGATACCGTAACCTTCTATTTCTTCAGATAATGCACTAGATCTGGCGGTTACGGCGTAACCTAATGACTGTTACGCCATAGTCTTCAATAAACTCGGTTTCAAGTAGTTGATGCGAGTTACGGCGTAAGTATCGGGCGTGGAACCTCATTTGACCTAATGTAGTTCGTCTTAACCTTTGGGAAGAGTTACCGTAACCTTATGATAAGTTGGTTTCCTAGTCATGCAATAGTTACAGCGTAATGTGAGAGATGAGTTACGCCGTAACTTCTTCAAAGTAGCATACTGTGATAAATCTTTAGATATTTTTCCAGTTCCGCGTCTCTTTAGCTCCAATGCTCGTAATTTACCTAAAAGTGGAAAACAATGGAAAACAAGCGTAAATCCATATAAATGATATAAATTACAAGCATTATCAGGGGAAATTTACACTTAATATTCATGACTATTTGATGTTATCAACCACCCTTGTCGAATCAACCAGTTCAAAAAGTTCAGATGCAGACATGGATCCAGAAGATTCTCCAAACATGGGAGGAAGATTGCTGATATTGATGTTGATCCACACACAACACTGGTTCAAGACCAAGCAGAAGTTCAGGGGATGTTTGATACAGATATGGGAGATGATAGGCAAACTGATCAAGATATAGAGCAACCAATTAATATTGAAAATATGGTGGAGAATGTTGCTAGTGTAGTTAGGAAGATGGGGGAAACAATTGATTATGCTGAAGTTAGAAGACATATTGAACAAGCAGTTCAAACTGGAGAAGGTACTGTTGGGTTTACAACTGAAACTTTAGTAATCGCTAGAGTAATAAGGCATGCTACAACTACCAGAATTGTTTACACTAGAAGAAATAAAATAGACAAGGGAAAAAGGATTATGATTGTCACGAGGAGCCACCTAAGAAGATGAAGAAAGGTGTTTCTACACAATTCAACTGTGATAAGGAATTAGCTCAGAAAATTTATGAAGAATAAGTGGCAAGATTCCTTGAAGAACGAAGATTGGCTAAATCTGCAGAGTTGTCTCAAGAAGAATCGATGAACCTGCTAGCTCTCCAAATGCAAGAAGAAGAGAGAGCAGCCATTCCTCAAGATGTCAGAGAAGATGCCCTACAAGATCTCATGGCTATGATAAAAAAATAGCAAAGTGCTAGGATGGCTGGAAAAAGATTTAAGCCTCGTACAAAACAACAAAAGTTAAAGCATATGAAGTTGTACTTGAAGCATCAAGATTACAAGAAGGATGTTCAACTGAATGGGAAATCATATGCAGAGATTGTGGAGATGTATGTCAAATCTTATAAAAGAGTACATGACTTTGTACCTATGGGAGCTGAACCAGAAGGCAACATACTCAAAAGAAAGGCTACAACACTGGAATTAGAATCAGAAAAGAAGAAGAAGATAGAAGAAGGTGATTCTACTACAATGGTTGAATCATCAGAAGAAATGACTGATGAAAAGCTTCAACAACTGATGGTGGTTATTCCAGAAGATGTGCATGCTGATCCACTACAGTCCAAGTATCCCATAATTGATTGGGAGGTTCACACAGACAACTTTGGAAAGTCTTAGAGAATACTCAGATTGGGCAATCACATTGAAATGTACAAGACTTTTACAGACATGGTCAAGGCATTTGACAGAGATGATATTGTGAAGCTGTGGTATTTGGTGAAGGAAAAGTTGAACCAAGCAGAGTTTGAAGATGATAATGAGAAGGAGCTATGGGTTTAGCTGGACACACTATTTGATCATGATCCCTATGGCAGTCTTTGCAAGTTCCAAGCTCATGATAGAGCTACCACATTGAAGTTGTATGACTCATCTGGTGTTCATCATGTATCAAAAACTAGTGGACTAGATGTGTTTATGCTGATAGAGAAAGAGTATCCACTCAGAGATGGTATAATGACTGTCATGCTATCTGCCAAACTTATTGGTGATGATGATTCTAAGATGGCAAGAGAGCTACTTAGGAAGATCGTGGATCAGTGTGATCAAGCTATACGGACTGCAAAGGGAAGATAGGAACCTCAAGATCTTGACCTTAAAACTTATGATTTGAAGGTAAATAACAAGTTTAGGGGAGGATTGTTGGGAACTTGAAGTTCAAACACTTAGTACTGCTAGCTTTAAGTTAGGATTGTTGGTACCAGTACTAACAACTTAGTACTGCTAGTTATGACAGTTACTACTACTAGTTCAAGTTAGTACTGCTGCTTTTATTCGAAAGACATGTAATGTGACTATAACAGAATATATCTTATGTATTTACAAGACACGTATAGTAATGAGTTGTAAATGAGTAGTTATCTTGTAAAGGACTCCTTAGACTATAAAAGGAGATCCTAGGTTATAACGCATCGCACATCAATGCAGGGTAAGTTTAAGAAAAGCTTAAAGGTTGCAAACCCTAATACTAGCAAAGAGTATAATGATATTAATCAAAAAATAGCGTTTTGGTTATAACTGTGTTCATTGCTTTACCATTGTTTCATTGTTTATTCTTCTAATTGTTATCAAGCGCATTGTTGTTAGCATCCAAGTATAGTTTCAATCTTAGTTTTTTTGGAATCATCCAAGGCAAACACATTCATAAGTTAAGTCAATATCCGAGGTTTGGGACTCACAAGTTGTGAGTCCCAAACCTTGGATCTATTATTCTTCCAATTATTATGCCTACTACCCACGATGTCACACCCCCAATTTACCTGTTTTGCAGCGGAATGGAATTCCTGGGGATTGACTGTCATAGCATCACAATCACAGTTATATTGAACGACCCAAAGTGTCGTTTGGAAAATACATCGTTTGATTTAATAAAACAATCAGAGTTTACAAAGTAGGTCCCAAATGAAAATCAACCTGTGCGGAAATAAGTTTGTTACAATTCAAACGATGTTTTAAAGCCAGAAAGCCCAGTGAGACGCTCGTCACCACGACTCCATGAGGTGTCCAAATGCATGCCATGAAGTGTATGCCTTAGATACCCGAGATAAAACATGCTAAAAGTGTCAACACAAAGGTTGAGTGAGTTCATAGAGTTTGTTTTGCAATGTAAAGCCTTTCAAAATCGCTATGCAAAGAACGGCATTGTAAATCGTTGAAATGTAAAGACTTTCAAAATCGTTTATGTAGCAGAGGCATTGTAAATCCAATTCCAAGTTCCAAAACCAACAGTGTTCACAACCTAATCTTGAATGTGTAGTTTATGTTCCAAACATATGATGTCAAATGAATTCACAAAAATAGTGCATGACTCAATGTATCGAAATCGTTTATGCAGCAAAGGCATTGTAAATCCACTCCGTCCAAGTCCCAACATACAAGACTTGCAAACTGAAGTTCACAACCCACCCGAGAATGTATATAGTTTATGTTCCAAACATATGATGTCAAATGAATTCACAAAAATAGTAACATGAATTCAATGTATCAAATCATGAGTAAAGGCATTAAATCCACTCCGCCCAAGTCCGCCCCATTAAGATTCTATAAACCTGTAGGTTCACAACCTAATCGCCGTGAATGTATATATTTTATGTTCCAAACATTATGATGTCAAATGAATCTGTCACAAGTACCTAACTTGATCAGTAGAACAATAAAGAATTTTGATACCGACAATCAATAGCACCTAACCTCAATGTATCGAGTCAACCCGATTTAGAACGCACGACGTGAGTAACTTCAGAGCACGCAAACAAGAACAATTTATATAGTATAACCTTTGATTTAGAAACAATGGTACCCGATGATAAATTTAAAGTACTTATGAATGCAAATGAAACAGATTTGAGCATGTATCTCCCCAAAACAGCTTATGAAAACAAGTAAAAGTAGGGCTACTAACTCACTCCTTGGTGGAATGATGCTAAGACAAAGTGAGTACAACCGAGATGTAATGTGATAATGCAAATCTTTGACCCATGATGAATGATATGACATGTAATGAGTTGCAATGTAATGTTATATGCACTCTGATGTTATTTATGTACCATTTATGGTTTGAAAATATTACTCACCGGTCAAAAAAAAATACTCTTTTGACGCCTTGACCTTCAAAATGATTTACATGTTTTTACGCCAAAATGTCATCCCAATGGTTTTATAATACTACTTAAATACCACTTTTCGCCCGCGAAAACAATGTCGACGGAATTCTCGAAATTAACAAAATGGTCTGGAAAAACAAATAAACGATGTACGCCGATCGTTAGAGAACTAACTCGACGGTTTTGGAAAGTCTAATCGAGCATCTAAAAGTTTCTGCTTCAGGAGTTTTCATTCAAAAAGGTCTCGATCATAAAGATATTAAGGGTTTAAGATGGTGGTTTTGGCCACAGTGTAAAATTAGCATTTGCAAGTTTATGAAAAAGTGCATATCTTTGTCGCTTTAAACTGCTTTCTAATGCTTAATATGTCCTTAGCTTCAGATGAAGTATGTAACTAATATTTTTGACTAGTCGAATAATTTGTAGAAGCTTAATGTCTTTTGACTCGACAAAATAAATACATGTTGCCAAATTTCAGAAAATAAATATATTTCATTTGCCAAACTTGAAATCCATAACTTTTTTCAAGATAAGTCCGCTTATCCGCTCGCTGCCACGGGATCTGTTTTAAAGAATATTTTCTAAAAATCAAGGCCAAAGTTTAGTACCAACTGTCGGATTTTCCAGAAAATTGAAACAAGGACAGAACCTTAAAATATAGTTATCAAAAATAGTTTTTTCTCGGACAAAACCTATTCTAATCCCTTCAAATCAACTCCAAAACTAATTTAATCCTACCATACACCTTCTTAGGGTGTCATGGGTTCCTAATCACCATCAAGACCAAAGAATACCATGGGAATATTTATAGGATGACCAAATATATATATATAACTTAAAAATCATGAAATAAATGGTATAAATCACATAACATGCATATAAGCTTCAAAAATGAAAAGAAACATATGAAAATGATAAGGAAACAAGAAAATGATAAAAAACAAGCTTACAAGTGATAGTGATGAGGTGAAAGTAACAAGGATTAAGCCTAAATACTCTTGGTTTTTATTTCAAAACCATATAAAGAGTGTTATTCTAGATTGATTTATGCTTGAACTTGAAAAAAAATGATGATCCCTTCAAGAATAACACCAATATACTGGTTTTGTTGATGAGAAACAAGAGAGGAAAAAGCTTCTTGCTTACTTGAATTATTGTTGAAATGAAATGAAGTGTGAAGTAAAATGGGTTATATTATATACAATCAAAGAAAAATGTACCAAATAATTAATAGATACATCCCCCTAGACCCGGTTTTGGGGGATTGTGTTTTGTAAATATATATTTTTTTTTTTTTATCTATTGTATACATAAAGGTGTAAGTAAAATGACATAAGTAAATGTAACTTGTAGAATTGTATATACACTAATGTATTTAAGGTAGTTTTAGGTAAAAGAAATTTTTAAATAGATCAAAGTAAAGTATAATGAGATTATAAAATTGTAAAAAATACATTCCTTGTGAAATTTGGGGTGATAAAATAATTTTTCGTATAATTTTTAAGAAACACAACGTAATAATTAAATTTTAACGATTAATATACCAATTAAATTTGAAACACTAGGAAAACTAAAAGTATAGTTTTTATGAACTAAATGTAAGTTTAAAAAATTGATCATTTTTTGAAAGTAATGGATTAAATATTAAAAATAATAACTCATGCTGGGATAAAGATTATTAAATATAAAAATTTACTGGCCAAGGTGGAAATGAAATGTCGTAAATGTAATTAATGAGATGCACATGATGTCAACGAATGTGGTAGACTAATCTTTAGTCCATGAAATGTATCGTGATGTCATGATCATGAATTGGGCCAAGCTAAACCTCCTGGTTATGCGACGAAACAAGTAAACCAAGTTTAAAATGTTGGAAATAATGAGATATGAAC